>CM038004.1:12864061-13117869 GCA_021234005.1 Nephelium lappaceum
GTTGTTTCCTGCGTTTTACAAATTACGCATACTAATATTCTTGATTGCCAGAGTACTTTTTTTTCAAGGCCATGTAAAGTCAACAAAAAGTTGAGGTTGTACCTTTCAAGGACATAAGCAAAAGGAGCTAGAAGGAACAAGGCAATCAAATGGCGATAAACCACTAAGACCAGTTGATTGAGTCCTCTCTCAAGGGCTATTTTGATCATGACATTGGATACACCATAAGCTAACTGAACAACCACTATCGCCACATAAGAAGCAACACTAGAGTACTCCATTGGTTTCCAAGGTGTGGTTGTGTGTTAGATTTAGATCACCATCTTCATCTTCATGGCTTTATAATAAAGTTGATGGAAAATCAATCCCAGCCGCTTGTAAATGAGTTGGACGACAACTAAAGCTACTGAGCTAGTGGGATTTCAGCATCATTCGGGCATCCTTTTTGCTATGACACGCAAGTGAATGCCTTATCAACTAGAGTTCCCATTTTCTTCTCCAATTCTACATGATTAAAGGATGATATGGGAATGGAACATTTTTGTTTGATATGTTTAAAAGTCATATGAAGTTGCATGGCGTAGCATCAGATCATGCAATTACTGAGGAATGGCTATCAGAATTGATTCATCTAGAGATATTTAGTGGAACCAGAGTCATTGAATTACTGACAAACAGGCATTGATTCTTCGTTGAAATTTGACGTTGGATCCTAGGTTCCAACCGCACTACGTGATGACGGCAACTCCTGGTGTTGAACCGCTTCACATACTGTTACCACGAAAGTTGACAAAACACAGCTTAGGATCAATTGTACTAACACAAAGTTAGACAGTCCAACGGTACTCTTGAGCCAAAAATCTTACAATACCAAGTAGTATAAAAAGAAATATATCGTTGAATAGTAAGGCATAGGATACTCCCCGTAAACTAGGAAAAAGTTAATTTTGAGGAATATTTGATGTGACATCAATGAAAGTTTTAACTACACAATTCTACTAAAAGAAGTGGATTGATCTGATAGTAAAGTCATTTCCCACCTGCTACATCTCACGTGGCAGGTTTAATCTTAACTCTCACCACTCATATGAATAGATTTTCCTACCATTTGTGTAGATAACCCTCTCCCGTCTTTTGAAAGTAAAAATTCGAAACGTATTTTAAAGTTTTATCTCAATCGATCTTAATAGTAGTCTGACCTAGTATTCAGATAAAAAAAAAAAAAACTACACAATTCTAAAGAGAAAAAATGAGACCGATACTTATCCAGAAGTTCAATTTTTATTTTTTACTTATTTATTAAAACATAGTTCTTTCTCTTATATTTCTTTGCTTTTTTTTTTTCCCCTCTTTCTCTAAGTAATCACCTTAGGTGATAGGACACCCCCCATGCACTCTAGGAGATTCCATTTCCATCGAATACATTTTAAAGCTTTGTATAAATAATGTTCTCCCTTATTATAGTATTTAATTTTGATATATCTCGTCTTCTCAGTGCTAGATTTTCAAAAAGGGAAAAAAAATGATACATTACCACCCGAAGAGCTTTATTCCTGACTAATAGTCATTGCAAAATATACTTCTGGAAAATCTATTCAGCTCAAATTCAAGTTTGAAAATTATCTTGTGTACAGTAGCCATAATTCAGAGCACAACAAAACCATTAAACCACATTCCAAACAAATACTGTTATATAAAAACGGTAATGTTAGACACTACATTCAATTTATCATGTGCCAATAGCCAAATAAATACAAATTGATGATTTATCTCACTTGTCACACATCTAATTAATTAAATTGCCACATTAAAATTTGTGATATGAATTAAGTTACTTAGTATTATTGTTATAGGGATAGTCCCAAATTACTGACCCATATCTATCAATGATAGTCCCAACCTAAAGCAACAACGTTACAAATTTATACCTCCAAATCGGACATCAAGCAAACTTGCCTTCAATCACAAGCTTATTATATTAAAAAAGAAAAAAAAAAAAAAAAAGATAACAGTTAATAGCACCAAATGCAGACCTGTAAAATTCAAGTCTAATGCAACAGAAACTTCAGACGAAATCCAAAATTCTCTAATCCAAAAATTCCGGACAACCAAATAACAACTTCTGATATTCAAGAGAGAAAACAAGAACAAATTTAACTCATACTTCCATAACATCACACTATGACAAAACATTTTATACCTAATCAATCAATCAATCCTCTTCAACTATTGTGCCCTTCTCACTAACGTAGATTCCGTCCAGGAATTTCCTGATATCCTTGTTCTTCACATGGCATTTCTGTTCAAACCCGAAGAGTAACACGTCAGAGCCTTCCATGTGAGCACGACACACAAACAAGCAACCAATTGCACACATAGAGAGAGAGAGTGAGAAATACCTGATTTATGAGAGCAGCTGACCGAGACACAAGTTCAATGTCATTCCCATCCAATATAAGTTCATCCTTAACCTTTTCAGATCGGACAATGGAGACACCTTCAAGCATATCCACTTTCCTAACCTGTTATATTACAAACACAAAGACATGCCCCCACATTAATCAAAACAACACATCCAAATCAAGACTAAGGACAACAACGCATATCTACAAAAGCAGTTAACACTAAGAATAGTTGATCATTTGGCTCTTTAACTTACTCGTTGTTTGGCTAGGTTACCCATTAATAACATCCCTTTGATTTGGCTACTTTAGTGGTCAAATAAAGTTTAGCTATCCATTACAACCATTGATTTGACTTCAATAATCATTCTTACAACCAACCAATCCAATGGATATTATTAATGAATAAGATTACCGAACCAATGAATAGCTAAACCCTAATAATTTATATGAAAAGTCAATAATACTCTTACTTTATAATAATTTTTCAAACTAATAATTTATTTTAAATTAAACAAAACCTAAATTGGAAAACTTGGAATCCTAGAAATGATTGATTTACAATACAGGCATTGGAATGGAGAGTGTACCCTCTTTTCACCGAGAAAGTTACGGATCTCGATGGACTTGTTGGAGTTGCTAATGGCGGCGTTGATGGGGAAGTGAGCGTAGACGAATCTCATCTTGTAGCGGTAGCCCTTGGTGACGCCAGTGATGAGATTCTCGACGTGGCTGAGGGCGGTGCGGATGGCGGCGCTCGTCTTGCGAGAGCCGAACCAGGCGTCGATCTTCAGCTTGCGCTTGCCGGTTGACTCGTCGGTCATGAGATGGAAGTCGAGGTTGAGGTGCTTGAAGTTGCGGCTCAGCTTGCCTCGAGGTCCCTCTACTTCTATCACTTTGGCGTTGATTTTGATTTTAACGCCATCAGGGATCTCCATTGTCTCTGAAGACAGAATCGTCTTCATCTTTCTCTTTGATTTGCTTTTTCTCCTCCCTTCCTTCTTCAAACGGAGCGTCTGCCTCCACCGCTGCACCCACTAAAACCCTAACAATCTCTGCTCCACTTAATATACACTACCATTAACTCCTACTGTGGGCCCAATCTTTCCCATGGCCCAATAACCACGAGGCCCAATTACCAATTGTCTGAAGCTCGAATAAAAATTTCGTAAATGTTGATGTTATGTCTCCATATATCCTAATTTTTTTTTATATTTTAGGATGATGGATATTGAATATATCAATTAATATTTTAAAAGTACTAACGATATTTTTTATATTTAAATCAATAATTTTTAAATTTAAATCATACTTTCTGTGAATTCATAAATTGAAAGATAAATTTATTTTTATCATATTAAAAAAGAAAACTTAATTTCTAAAATAAAAGTAAAAATTGTTCGTTTTTATCTCTAATCGAAACTGTAATGGTTTTGAATCTCTTCAGTCTTTTAAAATATTTTACATATAGTATTGTACACAAAATGTTTATTATTATTATTATTATTTTGACATAATACAAATATAGATCTATCTAATGGAACTATTAAAGGTTTTAGATGTTTCAGAGCAGTCCAGAAATCTACCCACAATAAGTGGGAAGACTACTCTCCAACTGGAGAGACCAAATAAAAAATCGGCCCACATAAGGGGCCAAGGAGAAATTGGACAACATGGAGGCCATGAGTAATCGATCTGTGCACCGCTTTCATTGTGTGGAAAGCACATGGTAGGCTTTGCTATTCAAGCAAGCCGCTTTGGAGCTGAAATTTTTTATGTCGTGTATTAAAACATTTCACATATAATGTTACACAATAAATGAATAAAAACAATTGAAGTTCCATTTGGGACTTAATTTAAAAAACTTAGTTTTTTGGCTCAAAAGTGATTATTTACTTTTTTTTCTTTATTATCATTATTTTTTGAAAGGATTTACTTTTTTTTTTTATTGATATTTTTTATAATTCCTACTATATTTACATTATATTTTTACCAAAATTAATATTATTTTCTTGCTTTAAATCACATCTTAACTCTTTAAAGGGAAATGATTATTTCTCCAAGTGATGCGGGAAGAGGCAGGAAGACGCTTCACCCTTGACACCCATCCACTTGGTTTTTTGAGTAATGCAATACATCCCAGTTTATATTGTAAGTTTAATCTTTACTAATAATGTATTAATTGATGAATGGATATTTATTAATAATTATTTATTTTACTTGAAAAATATATCCCAACTTTTATCTTAATTGATGATATTTCAATTCATGAATGAATATTAATAATTATTTATTTCACTTGATAATTTATCAATTCATCAATTAATACAATAAATTATGAACAAATTGGGACTTATAGCATCATTGTTCTTTCTAACACATTATCAACTTACCGTTTGGGACTATATAGTAAAATTTCAATGCATGACTACTATTTCAATCACAAAATATTAAATATCACATTAATCCCAACCCATGATATTTTAATTAATAAATGAATATTTACGATTTCTTTTGAAAGAATATACATACATACATATATATATATTGAGAGTTTTTATAATCAGATATATTTGACTTTAAAATGTAAGGATTAATCAATCAAATTCATCCATTGTATTTAAATTAAATATGAGATAAAAGTTACTTTAAGAGAGAGAATATGATGAATAAATCTGATTGGTTGATCCGTACTTTTTAAAATCAGGTATACCTAATTATAAAAGTCTTCTATATATATTATGATTATTTATTTTACTTGAAAATATATCAATTCATCATTCACCACAATGAATTAAGAAAGTTCGGATGTCCATTGTTATTGATCTTTTTTACATATTACCAATATTTACCAATTTACCGTTTGAGACTACATAATACAATTTCTTTTTAAAGTAAAATTTCAATGCAAAATCAAAATGCTACACTATTAAGCTTAAACACAGTAGACTTCGTTGTAGCAATACGATAGGAAATATCACTTTGGTATTCACTTCACCTGTATGAAATTAAATCAGACGAAAAAAATATTTAAGAACATATTCTTTTCATTTTTAACATAATGTCATTCATTTTGATCAACAGCCCCATTTCCATACAAGTTAAAACCAACATTTAAAATAACTGATCAAAAATGATGGGGGACAAGAGGGAAACAAACCAAAACCAGGTTCTACACCCATGACGAATTACAAAAAACCACAACACAACAAATGCACCATATTAAACACCGCAGTGCCTTGACTCAATCTAGTTCTAGTATTTACCACAATTTGGCATGTTCTATACAAACAAAAAGCCAACCTTCAGCCAGAACAAAACCCTTGGCTCCTAACAACATATTGTGTGGCTCCATTTTGTCAGCAGCCCCGGGCAGCAGCACATGCATCTTCATTCTCATCTTCATCTTCGTCTGCCAGCTTGTACTCACTGAAGTGATTGACCCTAAACTTCCACTCTCCTTTGATAGGGTCAAAGGATATAAAATCAGCACCTTGGTCCTCAGCCTTCCGCTTAAGCATCTCTTTATACTTATCAATTTTTGGTCCTTCTGTATACTGAAGTCCAGTCTTCTTGTCAAAGCATTTGATGTTGAGCAGAGTTACCTCAGCAGGCTTATTAAGACCTTGTCCAACGGGAGGTTTCTTGCTGTCATCCATGTAAACAATCACCTCACGGTTGTTAAATTGAACAAGGGACTCAAGATCAAGTCTTCGGACATCAGTTTCACCCAGGAACTTGATGCTGCCATATCCATGGCGACCGACGATAAAGTCTTTAACACGTCGGCAGAATCCTGGTTCAGCCCTTTCCTTGGCTGCTAATTCTTGGATTCGAGGTTCTGTGTAGTAGTCAGAGTGCCGAAGCTTTGGCATGAGTGCCTCAATGTTGGCCCCATGCTCATACACAATCGCAGCCTCACCAGCCCTATGGCCACTCAGTGTCATGTAAGAGTCATCTTTTTCAACAGAATTATCATCATGGACTCCATTAGGTTTCTGACTGATCTTCGAGGGATGAACTCGTTCCTTGACACCATTTTCAACTGGATTTTCTGCAATTAGAATTGTTAATTGAAAAATTGATCTAGTTGACCAATTACTATCTTTTAATCAAGAAGACTGTTGATTTGAAATTTCATAGCAAGAGCAAGATCCATAACAGGGAAAAAAATTGGAATCATACTCGCACATCCATTTCAGTTACAGTTTGCCACAATACAAACTGACTTTTTACCTATCACGCTATTATTAAAAAACTTTCACCCAACTGAGTATTGCAGTGAGATAAACTGAACCCAGACTTGAGGATAAATGAAGTTTACCAGTCCAATTTCTTCTCATTACATAATTAACAACAAAACACTATAATTAGCTAATATCAGCTGTCCACAACATTATATAAACATTTACGGAACGACCAATTGTAGTATATACTGTATACTTACTGTATTTAGCCTCAGAATTGGAGCCATCTTCAGATGTTTTCCCTGGACAAACAGAAAAGTGAGTAATGAATGATCCAAAAATTCAGTTGCTGGGAAAATATAGAAACTAAATCTCTCATTAAAGTACAATACCAGTACAATTTATTTTTCATGATGGCATTTGATGGAATAGAGCCTTATAATAGATATTATTGACCACATCAGTTTAGCCATAATTTGAGAAATAATTTGGAAAAGAGAGGGATAGAGAGAGAGAGAGAGAGAGATACCATTCTCACGCACTCGTGTAGATGTATCTTTCAGAGAAGATAGTTTAGCTGCACTAGCTCCTGAAGGCCATTGTCCTGTGGGACGAATAACTAGTGCTCTTGGGTTCTCCCTAGGTATGAAAAGGGCATCTGCCTTCGGTGTGCTGGGTGTTTCATCATCATCACTGAAAAATGGAACCTGCATTCAGCAATTCAGAAATTGTTAAATGTGTAATCCGTATGCACTAAAGTAATAAACATCCTTAATTGAAACTAGTAACTTCACTTTTAGAGCATCATTTTTAGGATTATATTTCCTTGCCGGCAATCTAATCCGCCTTTGAGACAAATGTCGAGAAGTTAATAAGGATGATATTCTGACAGGGGCAGATTTTTCAACAACCTGATAGTGTAACCACAAAGACGAAAAAAAGGCATAATTTGTTAGGAAAATTATATAAAATCAATTCCGAACCCCAGTGAAAGTCAAAAATAAAAGGAGTTCAAGACAGGTCATATTACAGGCATGCTAGAAATTCCGTATTGAATTGAAGGTGCAGTTCCAGCTCGGCCAATTGACATTTGAGGCATTGCAGGAAGAGTTCCAAAAGGATTTGTAACAGCTATTGGTTGAACAGCAACAGAACTCTGAGTGGCAGACCTGGTAAAAAAACAAAAAGCAAGCCAGGATAACACATCAATACGTGATAGAAGCAGTTTTAGTCATCAGCAAGCAAACTCAAAAATAATTATCCTTCTCGACAATAAACTCAAATGAAGGCACCAATCAAACAATGTACAGTTGTGGATGACCCTAAAAATGCTACCTAAGGTCAGGAATCGAAGATCATTGATAACAAATTTCCGACACAAAAGAGTTGCCATAATAGCAATGTATGTGAGACACATAAGACAAAAATAACTGAACCAGTTATAGATCACCACACCTGGAGCTAACAAAAATGATTTTGGACATGCATGCATAAAATATATATAAGCAAGAGAAGTAAGACGTACGATTGTCCAAGGTTACTATGACCAAATGTGCCCAATGTACCACCAAAGTTACTCATATTACCTGTCAGAAATGCAAAGAAACAACAGTCAGCAAAATCTAATAAAATTCTTAAGCAAGTGCATATATAAGGTATGAAAACTTAAGTGTACCTGCTTGTGTTGAACCGAAATTGTTAAACCCAAAAGCACCGGAGGTCTGGGCTGGCTGAGAAAGTTGAAACGGCATAGAAACAGAGGGCTAGAAATCAACACAAATGAAAATCAAATTATTCCATCGCATTCAAAAGTGAAAATTTAGATAAATATATAAACAAGCAGACAACAACGAACAAGGTATTCCACAAATTATGACCCAAAAAATTAAATGCAGGTTCAAAACTTGTCGAGAACCAAATGAAAATCTATGCAGGTATAACACAAAAAAACCATTTTGTGAATAAAATCCGGATTGTTGTGGAAGTTAAAGTTGGCTTTATCATGCTCTACCATACATGTTCCACAAGCTTCCAAGTATATATCACAAAATAATTTCAAATCTTTGCTAGGGCATGTGTATGGGAATTTTATTTTAAAAATAAATATACACTTTAAATCATACTTTTATATCCAACTATTGGTTCCCTAAACCCAGAAGTCTTAGCTACACCGATATGATGCTCAGAGACATGTCAAACATAGATGCACTCTATTTGCATTGATCCATTTCACTTGCATCACTTACATAACATTCATTCATCATGAGGCCCACCTGGGATGGATACTCATATTATTTCAGGAAATATGGAATGGCTCAATAAAAGAAAAAGAAAAATCCCTGTATACCTATCAAAGACAAATTTGTACCAGAGACAGCACCTACACAGTTCTATATCTAAATAAAAGGCATAAAGTAAACAATCTTTTCTGTCAATTATATATATCACATGAACAAACAAGCTTCAATACGACTACAAGAATCAATTTTAATAATAAGATTGACTTACGGTTGTTTGACCAAAACCCAATGGGGTACCAGAAGGAGCTAGTGATGTAGCATTTGAGAAAATTCCACTTGAAAATCCACTGGAAGGTGTACTAAATAGGTTTGTTGAACCAAATGAGGGCATTGTATTCTGCCCGAAAGCAGAACCTGTCTCTCCTGGGGCAACAGAACTGAACAAAGGAGATGACTGACTACCAAAATTCATGCCAGAACCAAATGATGATATTGTTCCCTGAGCTGCTGAACTACTATTGAAGAGGGAAGGTGTAGGCCCAAAAGTAGATGTAGATGAATTGGCACCAAATGCAGGAGCTGATGGTTGCCCAAAGAGGGAAGATGCTGCAGATGAAGCTGGCCCAAAAGGATTGGCTGAAGATGTCACACCAAAAGGTGAGGACCCAAAAGCAGGTGTTGAAGTGGAGTTTCCAAAACTTGAGCTACCAAATGTAGAAGTTTTAGGAGCAAACAGATTAGAAGATGTTGAGGAGGAAAAAAGGCTTGCCGATGATTGTACAAAGGCTGGTGAAGGAGCAAATGGACTTGATGAAGCAGCCGACGCACCGAAGCCAATTGCACCAGCAGACTGACCAGACGGAAGTGGTCCACCTGTAATAAAATGAGGCCAATCATTGAGTCAACAAATGTCATTACATACAGGTACAAGCACCAATAGTATTTCAGATGTTGGCAAATTACCTTTATCTCCCAATTGATAATCTTCCCATCTCAGCTCCTCATGGCTTTTGTCCTTGTAGACAGGCATGGCAGATATTGAATCCAACTTTCCTGCTGGCTGTGTACCACTGCCACTATCAGCCTCCGTTGTAGGTGTGTATGGAGCTACTCTACTTCCCCCACGTTGTTGACCCCCAAAATTTGATTGCCCAAAGCCCGTACTCCCGAATGTTGGCGTAGTAGCTTGGGCTCCTGCATGACAGCACATAACAGTAAAACAGTTATTAATGGTTTTGACACAAAAATATAAAACCAAATAAAAATTTTGAAGCTAATTAAGTCATTTGTATCCAGATCAAATTGCTAATTACTTACAAAAATACATGATTTACCACGATTCCAACAACCAATCACAGATGCATATAAGAAACTCACCAAAAGGAGAACTCTGAGCTCCAAAAGGAGATGTTGTGGTTCCAAAAGGGCTGCTACCAAATGCAGAAGTAGATTGGCCAAAAGCTGGAGAAGACGCAAAACTGAAATTTGGGGTACTAGAGGACCCAAAAGCAGGTGTACTTGAAGCCCCAAAAGCCGGTGTACTAGAAGCTCCAAAGGCTGGTGTACTAGCAGCTCCAAAGGCAGGCATACTTGAAGCCCCAAAAGCAGGGGTGCTCGATGATCCAAAGATTGGAGTGCTTGAAGCCCCAAAGGCTCCCCCAGATCCAAATGCTGGGGCACTCGATGAGCCAAATGCAGTCCCTGTGCTGCCAAAAGGTGAGGTACTGGTAGCACCAAAGGCTGGGGTACTCGCAGCCCCAAAGGCTGGGGTACTTGCAGTGCCAAAAGTTGGGGTACTTGAAGCCCCAAAGGCAGGGGTGCTTGTTGGACCAAAAGCAGGAGCGCTTGTCGCACCAAAAGCTGGAGTGCTTGTCGCACCAAAAGCTGGAGTGCTTGTTGCACCAAAAGGTGAAGAAGAACCAAATAAATTGTTCCCAAAGGCAGGCTGTGATTGCTGAGTTGAGCTTCCAAAAGGACTAGTTTGAGTAGGAGTGGACCCAAATCCAAATGGCTTCTGGCCAAATATTGAAGAGCCTATGTGTATGTTTGTGTGAGAGTGAGAGACAGAGATACATCAGTATTTTTAAGAGGAAAAAGAAGGCTGAACAGATCACAAATCATTTTAGTAATAAATCATGAATATAAGTAAAGAAGAAAATTACGTATGATGGTTCTCAAGCAATTAAATCAAGATCTGAGATTATTTTAAAAATCTCAGGTCAAAAGGGACCAATAACTAAAAACACATACACTTAACAGAAATGGAATAAATGAAAGACAATGGCAGCACTCATGCTTGAGAAAATAACTACCTAAAGTAAACGAAAGAAGAGATGCTTCCTTCTTAGTATGAAACATTTTGTTTATTTATGCACTAATAACCATACACATTTTTCTAAGACTGAGAATTGAAATTAATAAATTATACACAGGGTATAGACAGAAACCAATCCATAGGAAACATTCAAAAACAATGTCAACAATGCACATACCACCAAATGATGACGACGAACTGCCAAAGGCAGGAGTTGAAGAAGTTCCAAAAGCAGGCATTGAACTGCCAAAAGGAGCCAGCGATGATGAAGCACCAAAGGTCGTGGTGGACGAGAAGGGCGAAGATGATTGGGGCGTACCAAACACACCCGTTGAGGTGCCCCCGAATATGGAACTCCCTGTTGAACCAAATGGTGTTGCAGTAGTACCAAAAGGTTTGGGAGCAAATGGATTGTTACTCGCATTGCTTGTCTGCCCAAAGACTGATGACGACCCAAATGGGCTACTAGATGACTGCCCAAAAGCTGTTCAATAAACTTCACACATTATTTCGATTTGCAAACAAATAACTACATCCCGGGTAAGTAAACCAGGAAGTAGATCCAAATCAAAGAAAACCACCAAAGAACAGAAATAAAATACATATCACTGCTTCACACTAGAATAACTTGCGAAACAGAATTTTTAAACCTCATGCAACAAAATACCACAGCACACGAACATAGAAGCAATCACACAAAACACATGACCACCATTTCTACCTTACATATGCCTATTTTTAGTACAACCATGGCACAACAAACACAACCATTGCATTGGTATTAAAAGCAATACATAAAACCGAATCCAAGTAGCTTCTAGATAAGAAACAAAGCCAGTTTCACAATAAACAATGCATCATCCAAAAACGAAAACCATTACTCATCACAGAAGATATAAAAGAGAAACACTTACGGTTAGTCGAACCGAACATTTTCTTCTCTATCTACACTCTGCAGAAACTGAAATCAAAAGTTCAAAACACAACAAACCAATCAATCGGCCATCAGATTAAAAGAAGAAACCACTATTGATTAAATTGAACTAAAAAAAAACTAATCAGCGTTATCAGGAACCAAAATCAAAACAGAGAAGAGAGAATGTGAATCTTGTGATTGAATAATAAACCCTAGCTGCTTGCAAAGGGAGAGTGGTGAATTATTAGGGTTGCGGAGGTACTCACAGTCGATCTTGACGGTCGCGAGAGAGATTAAGAGACAGAAATGAGAAAATAAGGGCTGTCTCTCTAACAAGGGAAAGGCACCTTTTTTATTTGGGCTCAGGCTCGCACAGCGTAGCGTCGAATTGAAGTCCGCTTTGTAAAATTGTAAACAGAGTTGCGTTTTTTTCTAAGTCCCTTTTTAAGTTTTCACTGACCTAACTATGGCGGTTTCAATGATTGTTGTACATACCATATAGAGTATCATGTATGTCCTAATTACTGATTTTAGTCTAGAGAATGAATGTAGACATTTGTGCGTGTATATATATATATATATATAGATAGATATATTTGTATATATAATCTAGGCTATGTAATTAATCTGGTTAAATCATGCGATAAGTTGTTCGGATTACTTGAAATTAGTATGGAATAAAAGGTATACAAAAAGTTGGAATAGAGAGAGAGTAAACGACGGTGAATTGTTTTGGTGGAAAGGCACGTCCCACTTGTGTTTAAAGGTAGGGTTCAAATCTCTCATGTCCACAATACGTGACAATTTTCCTAGGTAACCTTCTCCTAATTTTAGAAGTAGATTTTTAAGTCGCTTACTAAACAGACTCTATTAGTAGTATTGGTAGACAACCGATTTAATATAAAAAATAATAATTTAAAAAAAAAAAAAAAAAACAGAGAGAGAGAGAGAGAGAGAGAGAGAGGGAGTATTTTATCTATGTGTGAACTTGGATGGTCACCAAATTAATCTGGTCATGTGACAAGTTGTCCATATATGTTTTTTTTAAGGATTGAATATTGGATAAAAATTATGCCACAATTTGCAATTAAGAATTATTTTTTAATGAAGTATATTAACTTATATAAATAAATTTCAATACATTGGAAGGATGGATCAATTTTTTTCCTTTCAAAAAATCACAATAATTCAAGGTGTGAGCGAGGGATGCATGGAATATTTTTAAAAAAAAAAAAATTACTATAATTTAGGGTGTGAATGAGAGGTATAACTAAAACTCACAACCTTATGGTGGCAAGTGTAAGGAGCAAACCATTAAGCTAACCTTATTTTATTGAATTGATGAATATTGAAATCATATGTTTAAATTAAAACTTAACCTTAAATTCAATACATTACATCAATGTATCGTGATCATTCCCTTTTTTCTAAATATATATATACATATATGTATATTTATTTATCAGTTCAAGGGTTGGAGAAAAGAGAGATGACTTCAACTAACAATTTAATTAGCATGCATGTCAAGGTTTATTATTAAACCTTCCACCTTTTGTATAATTATGTTTCAAACCTAATTTTTTTACTAAAAAATAGATTTTTCATATTAATAATTCCTCATAGTGCACTTTTTTAAAGGAGTAAATAGGATTATGTAAGTGTACATCCAATTATAGTTGAAATGACTAATATATTTTCCCTTCACATACTTCACATTCGAAGTAGTGATTCGAGACTCATCATATATAGTTATAGTATGTATAGGAAGTTTTCTCCTCAACTTATGGAAATAACGATTCGAGTCTCATTATGCGTATTTGTTAGTATATGTGAAAAGTTTTCTTTTAAATATATGAGTAAACATCTCCTAGTTATTAGAGTAGATTTTCATACTGCACTTTTAATCTCAATAAATCCTACTAAGATTCTAACCCTTAGTGTTAGATTACCTTGTAATTCTTTTTTGGGAAAATTACACAAACCCCATAACATTTTACTCAATTGTATTCATAGCAAACTTTTGTTCATAATTGCACGTATATCCTTTACCATTTTTTTTATTGGGTTAATTACAGTAACATATCCTATGTTTTTCCCTAAAAGGTTAATATTCAACTACTATCAATAATAGCAGTAGCACTCCCTACATTAACATTGGGCTATTAGCATTTAACAAAGAAGGATAATGTTGTAATTTTGTTAGAAAATGAAAGAAAGTACTAAATTAAAATGTTTGTGTACAGACATCTCAAATCAAGTCATCTCACTTCATTTTCATTTGACACCATTTCCTTTGGCACGGATACAACCACCTCACTTGACGCCAAAACCAACCTATATTACACAACTCTTAACACATATTGTTGAAGAAGCTTGAAGAAAGTGAAGGTTCGAACAAAGAACGAGATCTGATTTTGATTAAGGAAAAGGTATGCACGTCATCTAAACTAATTTTTGTGTAGTTCATTTTACACTTTTTTTTTTTAACTTTTATAGAAATCATGATTGTATGGCTTTTATATGAACTAGAGTTTGGATTCTGTTGAAAAAGAAAGGGTTTAATGAATGGGTGTTGCTTGTTTGGCATCTTTGTAAGTATTGGTAAGGAAAACTTTTAATAATTGAGAATGACCGGTGAGAATATTGATTCATGAAACAACTAGGGTTTAGATAACTACTAATTGGGGAATTTTTTTCTTTTTTAATCAATTTTGTTTTATGGTTTTATTGAAGATGGGTAATTATTGCTAAACTTGCTAGTTTTATTACATTTCTAAAGAAAAAGCAAAGATTAATTTCACATGGAAATTTATATGAGTTGTTTGGGTACAGAGGTTGTGTAATGTAGGATTAGGATGCATATTATTTGGTTTTAATACATTATATATGTTAATATTCAGTTCATAAGAAAGTTCATTCCTTGTTATCACTGTAAGTACTAAGTTTGGTATACTCAAGGGTATACATACAAGTGTTAAGTCATTTGTATTTATAAATGTGCACTGGGTTATGTTTAAAAATTCTAGATTTATCATTTGTGCCGTGTGCGGTGTGTGCAGTATTATTAGAAACACTGTTTTTACAACTAAAGAGCTACATAGACACGTACATACATACATATATATATGACCTGAATATTATGATTAGGAGCTGTTGTTTTTATGAATATATATACTAAGAGTTGTTGTATTGATAAGTTGATATTTATAATGTAATTATGTATGTATTAAAAGGGATTATATACATGTTATTGTATTTGCAAACACAAAGACAAACACAAGCTTGCTTTTGAATGCACTCATTATGGTATAGGAAACACACAATATAGATTTGTAGCGTGCACACAGACAAACACAAGCTTGCTTTTGAATACACACATTATGATATAGGAAACACACAATATAGGTTTGTAACGTGCACACAGTGTATGCAAATATAATAACATGTATATAATCTCTTTAATACATACATAATTACACAAGTTTGCTTTTAAATGCACACATTATGGTATAGGAAACACACAATGTAGATTTGTAGCGTGCACACACACACACACACACACAATCATGGCATATGCATGATATTACATAGAATAATTACTTTATTTCATATACAACAATATTATTGTTAAGTTTTACTAATTGTTTTTATATGTTTTTTTTTTTTTATAGTATATAAAGATGGTATACTTCAACATCAGTGCCAAGTTCTTAGGCAACCAAGTTGAATTTGGGGTACCAAATTTAGAGATATACACATTGGTAGAGATATGGGCAGCGCTGATGTGTGTATGTACACTTATTCAAACATGCCAAACCTAAGATGAAATGTTTTCAACTGAAGTGAGATTTCCATGGAATGGTGAATACAAATTGATATGAAATGATGACAATTTGTAAATTGTTTTAAACATGTTCAAACACAAAGGTGTGGATACCATTGGAGTTGAATTTTAGTTGCTTCTCATTGCAACACTACCTCTACCAACACAAGCAATATATGAGTTGAGCTTTCACTAATCCAACCGGCCAACATCATCTTACTATTAATCATCATCATCTCGAACTAAAATGGTGGATCTTGTCAATGGTGATAATGAGGCTATGGATCAATAGCCAAGTTTATTCTACTTCTCAAGTGATGATGATGATGATGATGATGATGCAGACTACACCTCAAATCACTTTTTTGGCTAGATGAAGAGTTGCATTATAGAGATGATTCTAATGTTGGAGGTCTTCATACTGATGTTCTGCTACAAACCAAAATAATAAAGTCTCTGCAAAGTTTACTAGTAATAATTCATTTGAAGACCAACTTTCCAATACAACCTCCATTAACTTTGAGTAGTTTTTCATGGTTGATAACAATAATGATGGTGATGATGCAGTCTCTAAGCACTTACATACTCGACGGGGTATAATTTATAATGTGGCAGAACGTGGTAGAGTAGTGTTACGGGTAGAGCAACTATTTAATAATTTATGCAACTTTAGGCAAATACTTAGAGATTTTGTCGTTCAAGAAAGCTTTCAATTGAGAAGAATTAAGAACGACAAGGATAAGTGGACAATAATATATTCATATGAAGGATGTTCTTGGAGAATTCCTGCATCCTCTGTAGAAGATAAGACAACTTTTATGATTAAAACCTTACAACCATGACATAGCTGCCAAAAGGTTTACAAGAATCAAGAAGTCACAGCATCATAGGTTGCAAACTGATTTAAGGAATTAATTAAAGTAAATCTAGACATAAAGGTTAAGTTTCTTGCACGTGAAATTCATAGAATCTATGATTTTAACCTGCCACTTGACACCTTTTATAGAGCAAAAAATAAAGTATTGAACAAGACAGACAAGGAGAATGCTAAGTCAGTATGACATGCTCTATATGTACGGGTATCTAGTAAAGGCAACAAATTCGGGTTCTATGGCATATATGAAAACTATCTCACTTGATTCTTCAACACCTACAACTTTACAAAGATTCTTCCTTAGCTTTGAAGCTCAGAGGGCAGGGTTCCTTTTTGGGTGTGGGTATTTTATATGTCTTGATAATTGTCATTTAAAAGGGCAATACCTAGGAGTTTTACTGGTAGCAATTGTTATGGATGCTAACTATGACATCTTTTTACTAGTAATATGTATTTGTGAAGGAGAAAATAAAATTCTTAGAATTGGCTTTTACACCATTTGTACATGCATATTGGCATGGATGATAGACAAAGGGTCACCTTTATGAGTGACAGTCAAAAGAGAATGTTTTTGCTATTTGGGCCAAGATCTATAAATAGATTTTGTGTCAAGCATTTGACTGTAAACATGCAGCCCAAGTTCAAAGTCAAGTATCAAGGTTATTTATATAGAATGCTACAAATAAGAGCACAAAAGTAGAATTTTTGGAAGAGGTTTTTAAGCTTAAGAAGGTTAATGAAGATGATTACAATTACATGATGGCGGTCTCTTTTAAACACTAAGCTCTCCACGCTTTTGACTACAATGTGAAATCTGAACACATGACAAATAATGTCAGTGAGTACTTCAATGGTTAGATTGACAAGTTTAGGGCCCAACCTGCACTAACTATGATGGAGAGTAGCCAAAGAAACATGAAAAAACATATCAACAAGAGACTTAATGAGGTTAGGAAGTGGACCTCTAGTTTGTTGCCTTTAATTAACAAAAAGCTTGCTGAAAGACATGACGATGCACCGTTTGTTGGCATCTTATGTGCAAGTGACCATAAATACACGGTTAAGGATGGGACAGTTTTTTGTTGTCAATGTTGAGAGTCAAGGTTATGATTGTGCTCTTTGGAAGCTTAGTGGCATCCCATGTAAGCATGTTATGACAGTCTTAACCGCTAAGAGATTGCAAAGTCAAGACTTCATCCATAAGTGCCTCATTAAACAAGCTTACTTAAATACCTACAACAAGAAGATCCATCCTATTCTAGATAGGGTACTCTGGCCTGAAATGAAACATAATGAAGTTTGTTCTCCACTAATGAAAAAGGATGCCTAATCACTCTAAGAAAAATAGAAATAAAGGACTTGATAAAGGACCTAAACAAAAGAGAAGTGGTGGGGTGAAGTGCAGGGGATGTAGAATTGAGTCATAACATAAGAACCTGCAAATCTCATGGTAGTGGTAGAGAACAGCAAAATACTGCAATATGTGTATCTTAATTTTCTCATTGTTATTTTATTTAAAAAAATTGAATACATTTTTTATCTTGTAATTAGTAAGTATTGATATTTATGTTTTACTTTGTAGGAATTAAGCAAAACAAATACTAGGAAAAGGTTGTTTGAGGTGTTTCAAATAAATTTAGTTTTGCAACCTTACTCTACGTTTAAACTTTTTTTTTTCCTTCTTATCAGTTTTGATAAACAAGAATTTATGATTTTTTTTTTTTGTTATATCTAGATCTGGAGCAACTCCAACAATGTAACTCGGAAGAGGGTTGAGGTGAGATTAAATGCTGGAGAAAGCTCTCTACAGAATGATATCCGAATCAATTCGCAAGTTGATATTGGTAGTGCCCAAGTCTTAATGACTACTACTGCAACCTGTTCATAGCCCGTGATTGTCATTGCCTCATTATGAACTAGTGGCAATATTACAATACCAAATTATTCTAGAGCTAATCCAGATAACTACTTTAGTAGTTCATGTTATTGAAATCAGTCATAGATAGTAATTGTATTTTTAGCTTCACATCTCATGCATTGTTTTACTTCTTGTAGGAAAGTTGTAGGGTTGGACATTGATTAGAGTGGACTCTTCTAGGATAAGGTTTCTAGTGCTATTTATTTTAAAGTTTAAGTATTTGATTTTATTTTACTTTTTGTTAATGCTATCTTTTGAAATATTTTGGGTTTTCTTGTTACTGCAATTTCTTGTGCAAGTGGTGTGGCGAAGTTATGGGATGAGATTTTGCATATGGTGAGGATTGTTAAAGTTTTTGTACCGACCCAAATTATGGTGAAGTTTTTGTGCTTCCTATTAGAAGATATGGTAGAAGTTATGGGATTATGGTGAAGTTTTTGTGCTTCCTAATGTAAGATATGCTGGCATATGGGTTAACTGTACATGCTATGAAAATAGTTTTTGCCTTAGTTTGGGAGGTTTTTAGTGTTAATAGTTGTATGACTCTTGTAAATATTAAATGGCTAGTATTGCATATATAGGTTTCTTGATCACACATGAGCGTCTTTTTTGCTTGATAGGCATATGGCTTTCCATCATAACACAGAAGAATACATATACATGTTTATGTAGCTTAGTTTCATTACTTTCACAATTATGTTGTTGTATATACAAAGGTAGTTAATTTAGATTTACTTATTCATAAGCAGCACATGTCGTTTGCTGTTTAATCATGGATTATAATGATAATTTAAGGACATGTAATCAAATAAATAACTATTAATACTTCTCTTTTACATTGTCAATTGTAATTATGCTAGAAATGTAAATTACATGAAATTATCTAGTTACTTTTTGAAAAGTAAGACTACAATTATTAATACAACAACAAATAAGAACATTTTCATAACTTGATACTTGTTGTTTTCTTCTTCCTAGTGAGCATGCTTCTCTATTTCTTAACAATGGAAATTAGATACTTAATATATTGTCTAAGTAGGCTCAACATATTACTCTCCACCAATCTATCTTTATAATTGCTTGAATAATTTTGAATGTTATTGTTTCTGAACTCAGCTTCACTTGGTTCTCAGAATGCGTAATAGTTACAATTTCCTCTTTCACAAACAAAATACAAATTTGAGGCCTTCGGTTATGAAATTCTTACGGTTTGTCTTTGATCACACTTACACATTCTATTCTTAAATCACTCCACCATTCACTTCAATGCTTGAACTATGTAAAGCTTCCATTCAAGCTGTTGCAACTTTTCTGAGCATTAAAAATTTTTAGAAAATATGGTTTCATGGGTTAACAAATTACATGGCAAATTGACTTTATATAACCAGGAAATTATAGCTGTTGTAGAGCAACAATCATACCATTTTGAAGTGTTTGGATCATTTTTCATAGAAGTGTAATTGTAAATGGAACACTAAAATATAAACATATACATTTCGCTTGACTTGTCACATCACTTGTCTTACAACTTAAGGGAATACTGGACTTTTCAAAGCAAAATTCAATTTGACCATTAAGTGTAATACTTAACATAAAGATCATGGGGGTTTGGTGCTATTAATAAAATTAGTTGGATATTAAGCTTTTACATCAAAACGCAATGTAAGTTACTGCAACAAACCTTTTTTTTTTTTGTATATCATCTACCATTAGTGGGTTATTGTTATAACTTAATAAATGAAGGGCAAAATGGTCCATTTACCTTTTATTGTGTGAAAAGTGAAAAAAAAAAAAAAAGTTGGAGAAGATTAAATCACATCCATCCAACCATTTCTCACCTTTCAAAAATCATTTTTTATTTTGAAAAGGAAAAAGTGATTTCTTTCTTTGTTAATCAAGGAAGTGTTGTTTTTTTAAATTCCATCTCCAATGAAGCATCTCCATCAAAGATGGAGCAAATCATTTCACCTTTGTTAGGGCAACTCCATCTAAAATGGAGCAGTTTGTTCCATCTCTGATGAAACATCTCCATTTGATAAAACGACTCCATTAGAGATGGAGTTCAGCTCTATTAGAGATTGAGCACTATCCATCTTTGATGAAGCACACCTTCATCAAAGCATTTCGTATCTAATGTAAGCAAATATCCATAAGTGATTTAAGGATTTGCTCCACTATTTTTTATTTCTTTTTTTTTTCAATTTTTTTTTTTTTTTGGAGTTGATTGTGGTTATGCTTTGAACCGGGAATTGATTGTAGAAGAGTAGGGTTAAAGTTCAAGTTAATTTTGGAATAAAAGGCATAGGGTTGAAGTTTATTTTGATCTTGGTTGAAGATGGGTAGATTCCATCAACAATGGTGTCTTAAATTCATTTTTATTTTTTCCTTTTTAAATTGAGTTAGTTGTTTCTTTGTTTTTTTGGAATCAACTTAGCTGATTTGTGGAATTGATTGATGAAGAGATGTTTGCATTTTGATTTTGATTGAATAAGAGGTATTTTCATATTATGCTTTCAGAAGAAGGTTTATTGAAGGACAATTTTTTTTTGTTTTAATTTATTTTTTTATCAATTAAATAAAGTACTTAAAATAATAAAAGCAATACCAAAAATATAATATGGGCAATTTTTTTTTAAATAATAAAAGCAATACTAAAAATATACTATGGGCAATTTTTTTTTTTTTTTTTTTTTGCTTTGAAGTATATACTATGGGCAATTTGGTCCTTTCGTGGATAACATGGTCAACGGTTAGAGTCAATTATTGACCACTAATGGCAGGGGATATCCATGCGATTATGAGCAAAAGTTCCCTTTGTGTGCAATTAGGCCAAATATTAGTACCCTTTTGCGTAATTTGCCCTTCTTTTTAAGATTACATAAATTTGGTACA
This sequence comes from Nephelium lappaceum, assembly GCA_021234005.1. NCBI lineage: Eukaryota > Viridiplantae > Streptophyta > Magnoliopsida > Sapindales > Sapindaceae > Nephelium > Nephelium lappaceum. The sequence goes on from CM038004.1 coordinate 12,885,628, forward strand.
AATAATACCATATTCTGAGTATTGACAAACAAATGTACTTGAAATCTGCAAATTTTATTGAACATTATACCATTACTCTACATAATTATCAACATTTGTAACAAAATTGATATGGCATGAACAAGGTTTCATGTGAAACTCCAAGCATATGGATATGCTTAAGTGCTTTATACCTCTCTTTCTATGCTTGTATAAGCATGCGTGGGGGAGATCCAATGTTGATGGAAGTAATGCTTCATTTAGATGGTCGTATTGGATTATATAAGATTATATTGTATTGGGTGGGATATAATACTATTTAATATTCGGTGCACCATAGATTGGACTGGAAAATAATTTAATAAAATTTGATTAAATTGCTTTTAGTTAAAATAAAAATATTAAAAATTATTCTTAATATAACAAAATTATGTAAGGGAAATCACTTTTGAATTTTGATCCGAAAGACTTTCAAAAGGTTAATTATATATATATGTATACATATATATTACTTTAGTGTAACCATCTATAATTATTCTATGTAGAATAAACATTAATAAACTCTTAAGGATTTTATAATTTTTCAAAATTAATCACATAATAAATGAAAAACGAAAAAAAAAAAAACACAACCCACTTATACAGGTTATGTTGAAACCCATCTTAAAAATGGGTTTCATGTTTAATGGATCATGTGTCAAATGAAGACTGATTATAAACAATCCCTTGATTGCACCAAACGCGGATTTGAGAACAAATTTGGTTTTTGAAAATAATCCCCACTATGTACGGTGCTCTAAATTCGCCCTAAATATCTTTAAGTGTTAGGGCTAGAGCACTCACATAATGGTTAATTTTTATAGTTTCGATATACCTTTTACTTGATCGATATCAAATTTTTTCTTAAAGGAAAATAAGGACCTATACTTCTACCGGGAGAATTGCCAAAATGATAAAAAGATTAAGAATTGTTTAATTATATTTTTTAATTGATTGCTCCTCTTATATGCAATTCTTCTGTGTCCCTCTTGATTAGGTCATTATTATCCTTTTTCAATAATTTATAAAAGGTTTATTAAATTAAATTTAATTATTACATGTATATTATATATATATATATGTATGTATATATATATATATAAACCAGACGCATATTCCAATATAAGGGTTTGAATGATACTTCCTTATTTTTAAATGTCAGTTTAAAATATGACTCAATTATTATGTAAATTTTTAGGAGCCACGAACTAATATAAGCAGAAATTATTAAAATCATCAATTCATCATACTGAAACTCTCTTTAATTCCTATAATTTCAAATTAAATTCTTCTCATTGAATTAAAATCACATCAAAATTCAGCTGAACAAGCACAGGTTATAAATTTACAGGGAGCAAGTATCGAATAGCAAAAGAAAGATGAAATCATACATGTTTTACATGAAAGTTATTGGTTAATCCAAAGACCAATTGAACAGTAAGTTACACTCCTTTTATACGTGATTGTGTATCTTCTTATTCATCTATGAGATTAAGTCCCACTAAATGCATTTTTCAAACTTATGTAGATGTATTTCATAATCTTTGTTATGGAAATAGTTGTCTTCCATCATGAGAGTAGATATATGCATTATGCAAAAACTAATTGATTTTAATAAATTTCCTAGCATTATGCAAAAAATAATTGATTTCAATAAGTTTCGAACCTTTCAACAGAACCATATCTTATTTGGTATCATTTAAAATGAAATTTGATAATTAATTTATGGGTTTTTTTTTTTTAAATAATGCTAAAAAACTGTGAGTTTTAAAACCTACACTGAAAAGCTAAATGGAATTCTTTTAGCAACATTAGTTTACGAACTAACATTTAATTCCTGTGCAAACTATTTCTTAGTTGGCAAAAAAGAAATAAAGAAATAGGTTGTGTGTGAATTAATGGTGCTAAAAAAAAAACTCAGTCTAATTTGTTGTGTTAGTTTAAAAAATCATACTTTTTCAATACTATTTGTTGGGATTTTCACTTAACTCATATTATAAACTCAAAATTCAAATTATTCTTCTTAAATAAAAAATAAAAAGTTAAACACCAAGCGGACTAAGGGTATGTGAAGACTTGCCAATAAAGAGTATTATAGAAGCTGATGTAATATTTACTCTCATATTCTTATAAAGAGATATATCTATTCTCACGATAACCTTAGTAATAATTTTCTATATATATATATTTAATAAAATACTTAACGTGGACTAGAAGGTCCATCACAAATATAGAAAAACAACTGGAAATCAAATTGATTTGGTCAGGATTTTTTTTTTTTTTTTTTGAAATAGATTTGGTAAGGATTTTAGTGGTTGTATTGTGACTGTAAATTTCGCAAACCTATGCTGGATTGGACAAGTCTTTGCTCTTTTGGGGTCGGTTTTGTCAACAGTTGAAACTGACACGGACATAATAATGATATACCATTGTCACATATAAACTAAGCCAGCGATGACATTGAGAAGTTAACGACACGGACATAATAATGATATATTTTTTAAATATCATCATTAATCATAGTCGTCTCCTAGTAATCACAACTTACTCTCAATAGGAAACTATATTTCTTGAATTAGTGGAATTGTTACTCGAAAGGGAGAAATGATATTGATATTTACTATTTTTAATTTTAATATATAATATTATTTTATTTTTTGAAAAGTTGATATCAAATAGATCAATGTAGAAAACTATCAAAATTAATCATTATTTATACAAGTTAAATATTTATTATTTTCACAATAAATAAAAAAATTACATATACAGTCTGTCTGTAAAATATATTTGATGAGAGTTGAACCTTTACTAGTAAGATGCATAAGAAAATAAAAAATCACGTATCCTGAAAGGTGATGTGTATGGATATTATTGTTAATCAAGGAAGGTTAATGGAAATTTTGATTTGTTGTACAGGTTGTATACAATTCGATACAAACTACATGGCCTGCAAAATGATCAATATTATAAACACTAGATTGACATTTTCTGATTTGTCGACTTATGCCAAATTAAGATACCAATTCAAAGGGCGATCGTTATAAAAAAACAACAGCTCCTCAAAAACTCAAAAAAGTCGTTTTGCATTTGATAAGAGAAGGAGATCAATAATGCCTGCTCCTGATAACAGCCTGCGTGGGAGGAGGAAGTCATCTTCAAGAGGACACCACAGATTTGTTGGTGTCAGGCAAAGGCCATCCGGGAGGTGGGTGGCAGAGATCAAGGACTCTTTGCAAAAAGTGAGGCTATGGCTTGGAACGTTTGACACAGCGGAGGAGGCGGCACGAGCCTATGATGATGCTGCTCGAGCCTTGAGGGGTGCAAATGCTCGAACCAACTTTGAGCTGCCTCAGTCTGAGTCACACACTAGTGGTGCAAATCGTGCTTTTGCTGAGAACATGGAGCCTTTCTCGTTTGAAGAGGTTTGTGGGAGTGGCAGTGAACCTGATGGGCTTCTTGGTGCACTTAAAGCCAAGTTGTTTGATGGCAAGGGACCTACTGTGCTTCCACCACCACCCCAAAACATGCGCCCAAGTAGTACAACTGTTCCCACAAACCCAACCCACAACAACAAATCAACAATTGTACATGCAGGTTCGGTTAATTCAGGGCCTGCAGCTAAGGTTCATCATATTTTGGACCATGATCATCGTCAGCATGATGTTGGAGTTTGGAATAATTCAGCACAAGCTTCATCAACAGCCATCAATATGGCTGCTTGGTCCAGTGAACCGACATACGAAGTGGGTTGGGCCACACAGATGAACCATGTAGTCCCTGACAACAACTTGTTTAGCACTAGTGCTACTGCGGCTGCTGCTGCTACAACCACGGCTGCTATATCTACATGGCCGGTAATTTCAGCTGGGGCCAGCGAAACCACAACGGTTGATTTCTCCTATTCAGATCATCACTGCCCACGAGAAGACCAAACAGACAACACAGGCGCACAAATGGATGGAGCAACATGTGATCAAGGTGTTTGGTGGTCAGAAGCAGATCAGGAGCAATTTGTGCACTGTGAGAATAGGGGTTGGGTTGGTCCTAATAGTACTTGGGATCCTCTACTTTATATGTCCTCTGTGCTAGGTTGATATCAACTATATAAATATAATTATGCGTGCAATTTTAAAATTTACTTCCTTTTCTTCTTAACTATTGTATCAAACAATATTCATAATCTAATCATGATTCTTTTTCAAGTATCCTACATATCTCTCCATTATTGGTGTTCAATTTATACACATGAAACTATGCTATATTGTGAGTACACTTTCTTAGAGATTGCACAAATTCTGTTCCTCTTGTTGTTATATCATAGTTTTGGTCGATCAGATTAAAATCATTGTCATCAATAAAACAATAGAAAATAATTTGATAAAATATAAAACATTGCCACAAAGTGTGAAAGCTCTTTAGCTTGTTAAAGGTTTTTCTTAGTCTTTAGATTAATTAAAAATAATAAAATATATGAAATAGTTAAAAGTTGAACATTTTGAATTGATGGAGAACGTGTCCCTCTCCATGGCAGATGATTTTTAATAGAAAACTGTTATATTAACATTAATTTTAAAAGATTTTATATATTTTTTCTCAAAAGAGGAACAAAGAATTATATTTAAAATTACAAAATTTAATACATCTTCTGCAGATTAGCTGCTAATTGGGCTGCATTAACAAATATTTTTTGAAATGTCATTACTTTGTCAATCTCAACTTCATTTATTTATTTGTTTGTTGAGTTGATTAGTATCCTAATCACCTTACTCATTATTATTATTATTATTATTATTATTTTTAAAAAAAAATTAACTTAGTTTCAGTTCCCTTTGGCATTCATACAAGTATTGGAAAGTACTCTGCTTTTTAGTAAGTGTATATAATGTTATGCATTAGTCTATTACATTGAGAAGAAAAATCCATTTTTTTGCTAATAGGAACACGTTAAAAGATCAAAGAGCTGTTGTTGTTGTTGGTTTTTTTTTTTTTTTTTTTCCAAATTCCAATTATCAAGTGAGTTACTGTTTTGTTTGATTCCAAATGAAAATTAGGGATTGAGATTGTTTTTTATACCGATAAATTTATTAAAACCTAAAAAGGATTAATATGAAAAAAAAAAAAAACTTTCTTTTTTTACATACATAAAATTGAATCCGGAAAGCCGACATTTATTTATTTATTTTATTTATATATACATCCTTTGACACTAGGTTAGATATTTATTAGGATCTACTAATAAATTCTGTTTAGTGAACAATCTAAAATCTATTCTTATAATCAAAAGAAGGTTACCCATAAAATTGTGGAAAAATTACCATACATTATGATTCGGATGGAGATCGAACCTATCATCTGATAGGCATGTAAGGTATGCTTTTCTACTAAGCCACCCGCTGTCCTCGAGAAGCGACAATTACGTAAAGGAATTAATGAGTACACATAAAAAAAAAACTCATCAAATATTATATCCTGTAGATTAGTGTTTGACCTACTGAAAAAACTTGTCAAGTGTGAATATTTTATTCTAAATATTTGTTGACTCAAACTAAGGGATCATTTGCTTTTTTATTTAAAGACTAAACAGTACTGCTGAAGACTGAAGACTGAATAATGATTGAAACCTAAAATCTGAATAACATGTTTTTTTTTTCCCCTTACATCTAAATGTAAAGTAATATTGTTTGTTTTTTGAAGTTAAAATTGTCTGAAAACTAGTAATTTGATATTTATATCTTTTTATTATTAATTGTTATATGACTTCATTTAATATAATACAAACGATTATAATACATTATTTAGCAAATACTAAAATACTTTTATGTATATATTAATAATATTTTTATTCATAATTAGAATATGACTAATTATTATATTAAAGTATTTTTTAAAAAAAATTATATATACATATATAAATTATTATAGTAAAGTAAATTAAATAAAAATAAATAAAATGGTATTAAGTTGAATTACTATTGTTATATATTTAAATAAAAATAACATTAAAATGATTATCATTAAAATGAATTTGTATAATATAAAATTATGATAAATTTGGAAATATATTTATTAAAGTATTAAAAGAAATTTGTATAATGTAAAACTATGACAAACTTGGAAATATTTATTTTGGGGAGGATAAAATTGAAATAATAAATTTATAAAATTATCAAGTGATTTGCTGTTTAATGAAAAGTCAGAAAATATAACTTTTTATTTTCAGTGATTTTTGGGTGATTTGAAGTGATTTGACCACTTCAAAAAACAAACAAAAATTACTTAATTGATTTAATTCAGCACCATTAAGTATTAAGTGCAAAAAACAAGCGATCTCTAAATTTATATGTAGTCGACATCCACTTAATATATATTTTATAATGTAAGCAAAACTGGAATTATCTTATTGAAATTAATTTCTTCCATCATAGGTAAAAACTAAAATTATCTCATTTTCACCTTTTTTTATTTAAAGCTAACACAAAGTTGGCCGATCAAAAATATTATTGAGATCTATTAAGCTCTACTGAGATCGATCGATTACCATTTATACTGTTTAAATATTTACTTTCGAAGTAGGAAAATATATATCCATAATTGGGAAATATATACTTGTTATAAAAGAGAAATAATTCTCCAAATATTTTTCTAAAATGTGGATGGGAATATGATATCTCGTTTCACTTAAAAGATATCAATAAGGAAAATTGAAATCCTTTTTTCAGTTGATTAATACTATATGTTTTTTTTTTTGTTTTGTTTTTTTTTTTTGTTTTGACTAATTGATTAATACAATTAACATATCCTCACTGTATTTGACTCAAAAGCAAGCTTTATTATCATTGGTCACATATTCAAAAATACTTTATATTCATTATTTGAGTATAAAAGTAAACTCATAAATTGAAATTCAATTACTCATTAAATATACTTTAATTAAGTAAACAAACTCAAGAATTGACATAATCAAACAAATGTGATGAGAATTTACAACCACACACCAACCATGCTTCATACGATAAAATACAAATTGCAAATCCTAAGCACCGAAGAATCCCCCATATGCTTCCATTGAAGAACGACAAATACGTGGTATAATACAAAACACTCATAAGAATTTCATCAAAAACTCAAATTCTAGGCCAGGCCCCATGAACCACTTAAAAAAGTCACAAAACATCAAAATATGGTTGTCAAATAGTGAGTTCCAAAGTCCAATAAAAAATTGAAAGAGAGAAAGAACAAGAGAAAAAAAAAAACCTGATCTTATACTCCATTCCGTACTTCAAGTTATTTATACATTTTTTCTTCATTCCAGTCCCACCATACATATTCGCTAACAGACGTGAATAGTTGTTTTCTTTTATTAGGAGTGGGTGTCTTTTATTGTTATTAGAGAAGATTATTGGACAATACATTATTAGATTGTGATAAGTCTTAAGAGACTCTAAATATTGGTATCATTAGATTTTCAATTAAATTATAATCATATAAAAACTAACCTAAATTTGCTAATTGTTATTAAAGCCAAGATGCAAAGATTCTCAAACATTTTTTCTTTGAATTGTGAAGAAGTGAGTGCGAGAGGAGTTGAAGAGTATGATTTTCTCAACCCGATTTGGTGTGTGAATAAGGGCATGTGCACAAAATTCAATTACTTCAACCCGCTTTAAACTCTTACCACGTCCTGACAATTTGTAAACGTTGAACCTTCATGAAGGCAACACTCTTTGAGAGTCTTTTAAAACATTCAACCTTAGATAACATTTTTCGTAAGTGTCATTAAATTTTGACGCAAATACCTTCATGGAGGAAATAGTTATTCTAGAGCATGTTGTAAAAGTGAAAGGAAAAAACTCATGGTGTGTTTATTTTATGGATTAAAGAACAAAAATAATGAATGAGACTGATTAATGGTGTTTACATGCTTAAAATTTATTCCATAATGAGAATGAAAGTGTGGGTCTCACATTAATTTGAAGTTGTGAAATGAAAATCTCATTCACCCTATCCCACTCGGAAATCTCATTTTCATTTCCAAATTCAATGTAAAAAGTCTCTTATACTATTCTTTTTTTTTTAAAAGAAAAGAAAAAAAAAAACTTATTTTGATAACATTTTATATCAAAAAAGAAAAAAAAAATCACAACTTAATATACAAAATAGATACATAATATGTTCTTAATACACACACACACAAATATGCTTACGATAATATTGTTAAGAAAATTTATTTTTTTTAGCCTCTCATGATGAGTTACATGATAAAAATATGACACTACATCTTAAATATTATTTTGCATATTGAAATTAATCTGTAATTTTATTCAAGGGTATTTTTGTAACTTGTAATTAATTCATTTCGATTCCAAAGTAAAATAAATAACTCAATGAGAATACTGTTAATTTTGATTTTAATTCCCACAGTTGAAATAAACAACTTATTCTTATTTTGATACATTAATTCGATCCCAAACCATTCTAATTCTAGATCATTCTAATTCCCATTTCGATTCCTCCATGTGAAATAAACGCACCATTAACATATTCTTCAAATATTTTAGGAAAATATATTGTTCATTTTCATTGTTGGTTTAATCTAGCTATAGAAAGATCTAAATGATTGTAGGGTTTACTTGGACGTTTGTCAATATTATATGCATATGGCAACTTTGACTCTTCTTACACTAATATGGATTAAGATTTAGTAAATGCTACAAAAATACTTTAATCGTTAGTTGGTCAACTGTTGACCAAACTTTAAAGTTATCATTGAAGGACAATTTGATTTTTCTTTTTTCATGTATTAAATAGATAAAATAATGTAGCTAATTAAATTTTGCTACATCACATATTATTAAGGGCAATATACTTTTTGCTCATATGAAAATATTGAAATACAAAAATTAAAAAAAAAAAAATTAACTAGAGACCAGTTGGTCTCTAATGGGAATGGAGAGACTAACGATTTGTGATATAGACTATTTAGTCTCCTTCACTTGGAGACAATTGTTTATTAAATGGTCTCTATCGTCGAGGAGACCATTTAAGTCTCCGATGGTGGAGACTTAGAACTAGGTCTCCAATGACGTTGGTAACCTAGATTTTGATGGAGACACATATGTTTTAATTTAATTTAATTTTTTTTTTTTTTTTTTTTTGTGATTTTGATTGTTTTTCTTTTCTTGTGATTTTATGATAATGGAGAGAGATGATCAGGTTGATGAATGATGAAGATGATGAAAAATGGAAATGGTGGATGAAGAATATGAGAAATGGAGATGATGGATGAAGAAGAAGGTGGAAATGGAGGTGATGGATGAAGAAGATGAAAAGAAAAAAAACCTTCACCCATAGAGGGGTGAGTAAAAAAAAAAAAATGTTATTCAAATTTCAAATTAAAACCCTTCAGTCGTCAAATAGCATAAGAATAATAATAATAATAATAATAGACAAACCCTAAGTTCCTTTTCCCTCCCAATGATTTTTTATTTATAAGTCACTGTAATTCATTTAAGGAAAAGACTAAATTAATCTTGTAAGTACATTGTATTTTTTAATAAATTATTAATTAATAAAATGAGTGGAGTAATGTATTCTTACAAAATAATTTAAAATTTTATTATTACAATTCAACCGTAATTATTAATTTTATCTTCTTGACTACAGTTGAAACCCGTAAAATTTATTATCTATAAAAAATATATATATATATATATATTAATGTAAACTTTTAAATTAAAGAGATTATACTATATTTCAAAAGTTCGGACGGTTTGCAATCTTAGGATCTTGGTTCTGAGATATGACAAGGGCCATGGGCTCTCTAAATTATCTTGGTCAATTTTCTCTTATGGGCCCTGCAGACAAATTGCATACGGTGTTCAGGTTTTGGGCTTTACTAACACTAATGTGACTGGGTTTGTTTAGTTCTACAGTCATAGCTCATTTGCAGCCATTTCTTTTTCGCTACTTCTTTTACTGCAGATGATTGGATATCTCCCTATTTACTAAAGTATTAGATTTAATTTTTATTAAGTACATTTTAAAGTTTGTGTTGATAGTTATGTCTTGTTTAAGGAAGCAAATATTTGGGCCACATAGTAATATTTGATCTTCGTAGGTCCTGCAATTTTTAATCCATTTTGTGTTAGTTTTAAAAAATATTTTTCTAAAGGCCTTTTCTCAAAGAAAAACTTTAATGGGATGAACATAATAAGTTAATAGTATGTTTGTCTATTAATAACATGTCATCTAACCATTGCCTAATGTGGCATTATGACAAATAACATTCATTTAAATTGGTAATATCTCAAGTTCGAGTTACATTCAAGTGATAATAATAATGTCATGTGAGTATCCGTATATGAATATATTTAAATTGTTTTTTGATATAAACTTGCTAGTCAAAGTCAACGTATTATTAAAAAAGGAAAAAGCATACAAAGAAGGATAGCACAAAAAGTCAAAACAAAATAAAAAACAATCTCTAAAAGATTACAACCATGCCATGGAAAGGGAAAGACAACAAAAGGTTTAGTCGAAATCGAACCTTTGCAAATCAAACGTTATAGTAGACTTCATTACAAACCTTATTGGAAAAACACAATGGAAAAAATCTGGTAAAGAAAAAAGAGTGTCCACCCCCAAAGACAAAAGTAACTAAACCAATAATGACTTTTGCCAAGAAAATCATCAGAGAAAAGGGGATCCAAAAAAGTAGGAGCTGTACACCATTAAGTGGAGCAAACAAAAAAAGGAGACTAAGAAACTAAGACATCCACAACAGAATTTCTCTCACGATAAATATGAGTTATTGTGAATTCATATCTTACAAATAAAAAAGATATCTATTCCAAGCGGGACACCAACACCAAATAACCTTAGAAAAGTGGGCAAGAAGAAGAGAAACAACATAAGCAGAATCATTCTCCAACTAAAGTTTCGTCCAATAATAAGTCTAAGTATACTGGATGATATGAGTAGTAGTCGCCAACTTTGTCTCAAAAGCATAACCAATTCCTAAAGGAATAGCAAAAACATTTTTGAAAAAACCATGAAAAATTCCGAAAAACTCTAGTACAATAAGCTAAACTAGGAATACCAAAAATAGAACCATTAGTATTGACCTTAAACCAACCTAGTGGAAGAGAAGCCCAAACAACCTCTATAATATGAGGAGCCTTACGAGGATGAGATAGAACATAGAGTTTGCGTAGAGCTAAAAGATCATCCATTAAATTTTGCATCACCCTAGAATTGAGAGAAATTGTTTTTTGAATATAATGTCAAACAAAGGAAAGAACCCCATGAAAGGAATGACACTTACCTTCGTAAGTAGTACTATTCCTTGTAACTCAAATAATTCAAAAAATTACAATGATACTAGTCTTTCAAAAATTTCGAAGTTGAGAACAAAATTAGCAGACATAGTAGCTTGCCACAAATCCATGATAGTCCTAAACAAAGAAACTACATGACCAAATGCAAATGACAAGAAATGTCAAAGACTTACCATAAAAGGTAAGTAACAAATAAATGCTCTATACTCTTCTCAACAGACCAACATAAATGACAGTACGAAGCAAATATAAATCCACAACGTTGGAGAGATAAATCAATATGTAATCTATCATGCATGACTCTTCAAACTAACATAGATCTCGAAGTAGGAATAAAAGCAGCCCAAATATGTCTTGTCTAGTGAAGATAGGGACATAATGAAGCTAAAGAAGTACAAGAATAAGCAATGGTCACTCTTTTATCCATAGATAGAGTCTAAACTCTTGAATATGAAGAAGTACCAATAACCACCCGTTCTATATAATCAATCTGCTTCAGGTCCGGGCCTATCAGCCCGTCCCTTTCATTTAATCAACCAGCCTTTTATATTACATATATAAATACAAATCCTATAATCAATAAAACAAAAGTCAAAAACAAAGTCATGATTTTTTTTTTTCATTATTAGCACACGTAAAAATTCAAAATTCAGTATAAAAGATGTAATTATAACATTTAGGATCTATTTGATATATAGGATCGAATTGGAATATTTGTAAAGAATAGAATTGGATAGGATAGGGTTTCAAAAAAATTGGATAGGATAGTAAATTGGTACTGTGATGTATTTGATAAAGTTAGAATTACATTAAACTAATATTTTCTCTTCTTTGACATGTTATGAGATTGAAAAAAAATATATATTTTTTTAATTTTGATATAGTATGAGATTAGTTACTAATACTATAATTTTTTTTGACCTTCTAACACTTTGGTAAGACAATTGTCAGGACCTTCTTTGAGATAGAACTCTACATGCGGTCGGAATGTTGCTTTCAGAAGCTAGGAGAGGTCTACCCACACTTAGTAGGAATATCACTCACATTTTCTTTTCTTTTTTTTTTTTTTCTTTTATTTTGTGAGCCTTACGCCTTGAACTCTACCTTTTGAACTGTGCAGGGTAATGTTGATGCCATTACACTATTAAGCTTTTGGCTAATACTATCATATTAATAACATAATTCTTAAATAAAAATTATTTATATCAATTAAAAAATAAAATATTATAAATTAAATGAATTAAAATTTTATTTCAATTTTTTTAATAAGATTGTATTTGAATTTATTTGTTAAAAATTAATAGGCCTATTTACAATTATTTAAATGAGATCATCTTTATTTTTAATTAACATTAAAGCTATAAATCATTTAAAATATTTTTATAATATGTATTAAATTAATTTTTAATTCTAAATAATTAATAATATGAAAAAAAAAAAAGAAAGAAAAAAAATGTAAAAGGGTGGGACTATTGTCCCATCATTCGTGGTGGGACTAATTTGTCCCGCTTGAGCGGCAAAACTTCAAAGCACCGGATTGAATTTTGTCTAGTCTGTTGCCTCGCCAAACCAACGATTAGATTGGAATTTGTTCAATCTCAATCCATTCTTGGGCAACAAAGTGATCATCAACTTGTTAAAAGCACTTTGACAGTTCTGCTGGAGTTGAGGAAACATTTCATGAACTTGACGACGATCAAGCTATTGTTTTGGCATGTGGACTGCCCTCAAAATGGCCCGATGAAGAAACGACTGGAAGTATTGTAATGAGATACATGCAAAATATCTGGTATTGGTGTACCATTTGGCAGTGGAGTTGGTTGGCTTTCTTGTCCAAGTGGGGACTAAAATTTCTGCCAAAAAACAGCATGAGTGGGAGGCAAATTGCTGTGGGTTCTGAGCATTTGAGAGGCATTGCATCTTGTGAGTTGCAGTGAAGGGGACTTGTGTAAGGAGTAGTGGAATATGCATTGATTACCTATATACAAACACCTATATATACAGGTACAGGATAATTTTGAGAGAGTCCATGATGCAAGATAATGTATGCCCTGTGAACATTATTGAAAAAATGGATAAATGAGATACCATTGAATTCATTTCAAAGTGAGGAACATGATTATGTCTAAGGCTCTAGCCATGAATATATTGTACTTATAAATTGTTGTTGGAAAAATGGGATAAACACCAATTTTAAGGATCAATTTTTTATTGGGTTGCATATCTTGATTAAGATGGAATCAAGATAGATTCATGAAAAAAATGGTTTCATGAAAAAAATGATGCTTGGATGAATGGAAATTGAATTGAAGATTAATTTTTAAAATATAATTGTTAGATTAAGTGTCATGAATGCAACTATTGAATTTGGAAAAGTGTAACTTCAAAATTAAATTGCAGATTTAATTTTTTAAATTATAACTACAAGTATTAACTATAGGACTGAGTTGTAGTTTTGATTACCATGAATTAAAAAATTGAATATTCAAATGGTAACTGCTAATGTTAATTACAAATTTGAATTTTCAAAGGGTAACCGTTGATTCGATTTAATGATTGATTTGAAATCAGTTTTGTAACCGCCCCCATGGAGACTATAAATTGGCATCATTTCTAATTATTCAGAGATAATTGAGAATCCACTTTATTTTTGAGTTTATTTTCCTTAAAATGCTATTTCTAGATATAAGTTATCGGAGCGATAAAGATTCAGAAACAGTTCAGTTCACCAAACATTTCTAGTTGGTGTTGTTGTATTCTAGAGATTAACATTAAATAACTCAGAGGATGAATAACAAATTTGTCTTAAGGACACCGTTGTTATTATTATTATCAATTTTTTCTAATAATTGTAACATATCAAAATTGTTTTGTTGGGAGGTTTTAGTTAAATAAAGATTTTTTTTTTCAATAGACTAAATTTAGTGTGAATTTCTTTAATTAACATTAAACTTACAAGAAAAGACATCATTTATATTTATGAATAAATAGACTAGTTTATGAATAATAGTTTGTAAATTTGATGGTTTTACTCATTTATTAAACTTTTGAAAAAAAGGTAGTTGGGATGTTGGTGCCGTTGGTAAACGCCACAGCCCCTATAATTTACAACATAAGTTCTATATCTAACAATAATATTTCTCCTATCAATTTGTGTGGATAGACTCTCCACTCTCGTGTGGCCCGCTTTATCATCTTTATGTGAACCAATCCCTCCTATATAGGAATAGTTCCTGAACCACGTCATTAGTGTCTCATCCTAGTTAATCCTAATAATCTTTTGGGTCAGTCCTAGAAATAAAAATAAAATAAAATAAAATATCATTTATATTTGTGAATAAATACAGTAGTTCATGAATAATAGTTTGTAAATTTGATGGTTTTATTCATTTATAAAGTTTGGTGATAGTTCCAAAATTAACTTTATTTTTAATATTACATTTTGAAATTTTCATGATCTAATAAAAAAATATTCAGTTCATAAACTGTAGTGAGCCTGTATATTCACGTGAGCTATGCTACATAGAGCACTAAAGGCGATGCAGCTGGTTATGGACATCTGTGGTTTGGTAAAGCCATATGTACAATGCTTGTGCAAAGGGGGACATTATATGAAATTTCTTGTTGGATACTGTCAGGATATTTAGGGAGCCTCGAGGACTACAATTTCGGAGATATTATAAAAAATTTCAACAATTTTTTTTTTTTATTATTAGATTTTTTTTTTTGTATATTCACGTGAGCTATGCTACATAGAGCACTAAAGGCGATGCAGCTGGTTTTGGACATCTGTGGTTTGGTAAAGCCATATGTACAATGCTTGTGCAAAGGGGGACATTATATGAAATTCCTTGTTGGATACTGTCAGGATATTTAGGGAGCCTCGAGGACTACAATTTCGGAGATATTATAAAAAATTTCAACAATATTTTTTTTTTCACTTATTAGATTTTTTTTTTTTTCACTTATTAGACTTTTATCCGATATTTTTCTACCCAAAAGGTACTTTGGCAATAAAAACAACTCAAAATTAAACAACCTAAAAATATCTTATTTTTCAAAAACATTTTGTATTTTAAAATTTAATAAGACTAGTTAGATAAGAGATGCTTTCAATAATTTCAAAATCAGCTTCGAAATAAAATGAATCATTTTATAGAAAAATCAATCCTACTATTTCCAAGAAATGTCTCTTATGTTTTTCCCCGATTCTAAATTATATGTCAACCGATTTGTAACCAACATATGTATACTGTAATAATAAAATAAATAATATAATAATTAATTAGAACGAAAATGTTATATTATTTGGAATAAAGAATTTGGAAATGTTTTTAAAGCATAGAATAATGTTTAAGAAATGTTAGATAATGTCCTAGATCTGGGAACTGCTTGGCTTACAGTTTAGCCAACTTAGCTTTTGCCTCTCTGCAAGACTTGTACAGTTGTGCTGGAACAATGTTGATGCACACTATTCCTAGATATAAGTTATCGGAGTGATAAAGATTCAGAAACAGTTCAGTTCACCAAACATTTCTAGTTAGTGTTATTGTATCCTAGAGATTAATTAACGTTGAATAACTCAGAAGATGAGAAACAAATTTGTCTTAAGGACACCGTTGTTATTATTATTATCAATTTTTTCTAATAATTGTAACATATCAAAGTTGTTTTGAATTGTTGGGGGGTTTTAGTTAAATAAAGATTTTTTTTTTTTTTCAATAGACTAAATTTAGTGTGAATTTCTTTAATTAACATTAAACTTACAAGAGAAGACATCATTTATATTTATGAATAAATAAACTAGTTTATGAATAATAGTTTGTAAATTTGATGGTTTTACTCATTTATTAAGCTTTTGAAAAAAAGGTAATTGGGATGTTGGTGCCGTTGGTAAACGCCACAACCCCTATAATTTACGACATGAGTTCTATATCTAACAATAGCATTTCTCCTACCAATTTGTGTGGGTAAACCCTCCACCCTCGTGTGGGTCGCTTTATCATCTTTATGTAGACCAATCCCTTCTGTATGAGAATAGTTCCTGGGCCACGCTATTAGTGTCCCATCTTGGTTAATCCTAATAATCTTTTGGGTCAGTTCTAGAAATAAAAATAAAATAAAATATCATTTATATTTGTGAATAAATACAATAGTTCATGAATAATAGTTTGTAAATTTGATGGTTTTATTCATTTATAAAGTTTGGTGATAGTTCCAAAATTAACTTTATTTTTAATATTACATTTTGAAATTTTCATGATCTAATAAAAAAATATTTAGTTCATAAACTGTAGTGAGCCTGTATATTCACGTGAGCTATGCTACATAGAGCACTAAAGGCGATGCAGCTGGTTTTGGACATCTGTGGTTTGGTAAAGCCATATGTACAATGCTTGTGCAAAGGGGGACATTATATGAAATTCCTTGTTGGATACTGTCAGGATATTTAGGGAGCCTCGAGGACTACAATTTCGGAGATATTATAAAAAATTTCAACAATATTTTTTTTTTTCACTTATTAGATTTTTTTTTTTTTCACTTATTAGACTTTTATCCGATATTTTTCTACCCAAAAGGTACTTTGGCAATAAAAACAACTCAAAATTAAACAACCTAAAAATATCTTATTTTTCAAAAACATTTTGTATTTTAAAATTTAATAAGACTAGTTAGATAAGAGATGCTTTCAATAATTTCAAAATCAGCTTCGAAATAAAATGAATCATTTTATAGAAAAATCAATCCTACCGTTTCCAAGAAATGTCTCTTATGTTTTTCCCCGATTCTAAATTATATGTCAACCGATTTGTAACCGACATATGTATACTGTAATAATAAAATAAATAATATAATAATTAATTAGAACGAAAATGTTATATTATTTGGAATAAAGAATTTGGAAATGTTTTTAAAGCATAGAATAATGTTTAAGAAATGTTAGATAATGTCCCAGATCTGGGAACTGCTTGGCTTACAGTTTAGCCAACTTAGCTTTTGCCTCTCTGCAAGACTTGTACAGTTGTACTGGAACAATGTTGATGCAAATGTTATCTTTCCCAACTTTGTTGGGCTTTAATGAAAGTCTTTTACTCTCAAACCCAAAAAAAAAAAAAAAAAAAAAAAAAAGGAAAAAAAAAGAAAAGAAAAGAAATGTTAGATGATGTAGTCTGAGAAAATTTGTTGGGGTATGAATATAATGGAGTCAATTCAAAACACACTATTTAAAAAAGCAAGTATGTGACCTGGTGACTGGCGTTCTTTTCACTTGTGCTCGGCCCTCCTAAATCAAATCATAGTTGATAGTGGGAATAGCGTTGAAAGCCACCTAAGTCCATGTGACGTGACTACCACAGCCCCATCTTTATAGAATAAGCCTCGCAAATAATCTCAATCAATACAACACAACATTCGATATATATACCTATATATATATATATATATATATATGCATGGAGAGATATGCTATAGGAGTAGGTTTCAAAACATTATATGAAAAAAGGCTAATTTGGTTGTACTCGAAAAGAAAAAATTAATTACTGGAGGGCAACAGTTTGGTTTTACCAAAAGCATCAAAGCAAAATTTTGGTTTTGATAAATTTCGAATTTGATAAAACTGAAATATCTTTACCTTATTCAAAAATAAAAAATGGCCATGCATAAGTAAATGGCTTGGAGAATTTGGGGTTTGGTGAGGAAAAGATAATTCGATACTCACAATCTCTACAAAATAAGAGTAACAATTTTGCTACCTAGTCATCCTCGTCTTATTTAAGAGAAAACATTTTGAGGTCCTAAACCTAAGTTTGGTTAATTTATTATTATTATTATTATTTTCATTTGTTAGAGGTCGTTGTGTACTTGGATAATATGTAGTAGACTAGTAATATAATTTGTTTTGAACTAGAAAATGCTTCTTTAATTATATTTGGGAATCTATGTGTAATATTGGTGGATGATATTACAAAAAATTACACAAGAAAAGAAACAGAATTTGGTTTAATCCCAAGTCAAAAGAACCAATAATTCAATCCAAATAAAAAGGGCATTTATCGGTTTGGTTCGGTCCACTAAATAATTTAGTTATTTTATTTTGATATATAGCAATCCAAGTTCCAAAATCATATATCAATTGGCTTCCTTTGACTTCTAGATATCAGATGTGGCTGAACTCTCATTGCGGAGTATAATCATATCAACAAGAATTTCTCTTCAAATTTCATGATGACAATAGGCCGTCATAGTCAAAAACATTTCAAGTTCACAATTGTACTGAATAAACCACCAATTATAAACACACAAATTTGAAGAGTTTCTGTGTCTTTGGACTTCCTTTATGGTTTTTGAATTTTTAGTCTTTTATCAAACCAATGCTCTATCAGATACGTGCAACGATTTTGTACCAAATGAACTCCGGAGAGAATTTGAATCTGATACTGTCGAGCAACAGCAATTTTGTACTGCTTTGAAGCCCTTTTAGGGTCAATATCACTTTTGACTGATTTTGGAGCTTGGGAATGAATCTATGAAGTGGAAATGTGAAACCTGAGCTTGCTCTAATTCAATCAGAGGATCCAACGATGATGACTTTGGTGGAAAGCAGCAGTAGGACACGTTATACATACACTGTTATCTGGGTCATAAAATTCTGTAGTATGGGACTTTTGACGTCGTCAGTTCCTGAAGTAGGACAGATGAATCATGTTGCTATGTATATGTATGCAGATTATTAATATGTATACATATATATTTTTCTAGAACCTATATTATACACATGATGGTAGTTTTAGCTCAAATGATTAAACCACATAACTAAAACATATCATGCCTAAATTATGCATTACAATTTTGCTAGATACTTGTATAAAGATGTATTAATAATGTGATAATCAACACTATAACAAAATGGGTCATCCATACCGGGCATTGTCCGGTATGGTTGACTATCCATACCGGGCACTCGGCCCGGTATGGATGTCGCTGGTATGGATACTACTACTATCCATACCGAGCACATGTCCGGTATGGATAATGAGTAGCCATACCGGGCCATACCCAGTATTGAAAGAGTGAGTTAACCTAGGGGTCGATCCGTGATTATTATTATCCATGTCGGTCAAGTGTCCGGTATGAAAAATGAGTATTCATATATATTTTAATTTTAAATTTATTTTTCATAATTAAAATATATATAATTTAATATTAAAATAAAAGTTGCATATCCCAAAAAAACCTTTAATCAAATTTTAACATACATTTAAAATGTATTTATAAATATATATTATCTAAAGTTAACTTATATCATCTACGGTCACCCTATATGATGATAATATAATCATAAGATACAATAAATTTTATTAGCCAAACAATAAATAAGTATAATGCATGTTCCAAAGTTTGTAGCTCGTTGGTAAGTCGCGGTAGTGGAACACTAACTACTACTTTCTTCACATAAACTCACCAATAATCTAGACTAAGCTCTTTGTGATGAACTTTATCATAGGGGTTCTTAGAGTCAATTTTCGCTTCCGCCACCACTGTTCCTATACTTAACCAGTCTAATAATTTACAATGATTTTCTCTCGATCCACAAGCTTGGCTTGTGGAACCCTGAGATATGGACTACATATGCATAAAAATTTAAATAACTACTCTTATAAAAAAATTTAAATAATTACATTTATATATGAAATTAAGTTGGAACAATAAATAATATAAATTTTATGAATATTTACTTTCGTTGAAGGTTCAATACATTTAACACTCTTACTAGCTCTTATCAGATTTGAGCCATTTGAATATTGTGTCTACGAAAAAAATAAATAGTATGGTTGTGAGGGAACATGGATACCGAGAAAAAAAATACTAAGTATCTCTATTTGACAACATATAAGTAACAAACTTAATATATAAAACAATATCTATAAACTCGATCAATTTTTCAAAAATTTTGACAGAGTTTTCTCTATTTTTCGAACTTGCCAAAAATTTAATTTCTCTACAAATTAAAGTATTTTCACAATTGATCCAACCAAAACAGTGTCTCTCTGTAAATAAATACGCAAACAATAAATAAATAAATAAATATATATATATATATACAAACACACATATAACAACAAATATGAAAATATAATTACACCCGCTTGTAAAAAAACATGGATACGGAAAAAAAAAAATACTAAGTACCAAAAAATAGAAATAAACAAATTTTAAAAGTTTTGAGTTATTTACCGGCTGTGTGGGAGGAATACATGCTAGTATTTGAGCTTGATCTACGTTCAGTAAATGAGTTATGAGCAAATTTGTCAAATTAGTAACTGTTTACTTCAGAGTTGTCATCGCAGAATCAACATGTTGTTGGTATTGTGCAAAGTTTTGTCTAGCAACCATAGATACATATACAGTAGAAGGTGTTACGTCATAACCCATTCTTTAAACTCGACCTTAATGCTCTTTACCTAAACCTTGAGCGACAGCATTATCTCCAATTGAAGATTAGAATTCTTGATGTAGTGTCTTTATTTGTCCGTATATATGATGTTTTATGATATTAATATTAGAAAAACTATATACATACAATACAATTAACATAATAATTGATCAAATTAACATAACATACAATTTTTTCAGCAACGTCCTTGTTCACCGCACTCTCATCTTCGTGCATGTGATTGACTATCCATGTTTCAACTCTATTGACTTCGGGATCTTTATCTTCAGCCACTTTTTCCGCTCTCTAACATTCATATACAGAAAAACAAATACACATATTTTTCGCTCTTTATTTCTAAAGTTCTTAAAGAATAACACATTTAAGAAACAATAATATATTTTTTAGAGCTTAAGAAATGATAAAAATGAATGATAACTAATAATATAGGAAACAATAATATATTTAACTCTTATCAAATCTTTTCGTAGTCGTGTCATTCCTCTATGACATGTTGTATGTGGAGTACGATTTTTCTTTGACAACTAAAAAAAATGATTACTAGTAGCCTAAAATATTGTAAAATTTAATCAGAATTCATTATAGCTTATCATGCCAGCTAAAAAATATATGAATGTATAATTACCTCAAATTTTGAAGACAATCGATGATTAACAAATGCGGTTCAATCCCATTCACTAACGTTAGGTGGTTTTAACATTTTGTATCTTCTTTGTGCATCAGGACCAGGAGGAACGTCTCTAATTTATCATGTTATTTTGCCTTTATAGTGTCTCCAACACTCATTCATTGCTTTTAATGTGAGTTTTTATTGAATCATTAACACCAAATCATAACTGCAGTTGTAAGTTATGATTAAATAACTATACAACATTAATATTTTAAATAAATGAAACCAATATCGCAATACAAACATACCTTTACATTCTCACATACTGTATCTTTTAATGTTTATGATATTTTATCCCAACTAGTATAGGTTATGGGTATCATCTGAGCTGCAAGGGCTCCATAACCTAAACTATAGATCACCAAATTCTATCTAACTGGTCGTCCAATTTCATTAATCTGTATCCCTATAGCTTTCACCTTAGCCATTTTTTTATAGTTCAAACGGTTTGAATCTTGTTCTTTTCTTTTCTTCTCTCCGCTGGAGTTATCTGAAAACTTACCAGTCACTGTTTCTTCAGTCGACATCTGAAATGCTATGGAAATGACATATATATTAGTAGCCAACATATGGATAACAAATCCAATATATAATACGATACATATAAAGTCAATCCATTTTGTGAAAATTTTGACAGAGTTTTCCCTGTTTTCTAAACTTACCACAAATTTAGTTACCTGCAATTTAAATATTAACATAAGTTCATAACAAATCCAACCACTTTAGAGACTCTGTCTCTCAACAAATATATACACAAACAATATATATACACACACACATTGCAAAAAATATAAAAATATGATTATACTCATTAACGTTAAATGTTTACAACCAATTCTTCACAATCTATCCGAGCATAATCCTCACTTTCATCTACATTAGAATCAAGTTCAGATACATCTAACGGTGTAGTTGACATATAAGCATGTTCATCAAACTTCTCTAGATCATGAAAACCTCTTGGAGGTGCTTTAAGGACAACATACCAATTAGATGTATCATTTTCCTTAGAATAAAACACTTGTGTTGCTTGTGAGACTAAAATGAAAGGATCTCTATCCCATTTATTTACACGTGGGCTAAAATTAACTAGTGTAAACCCATTTATGAGTCCAACATCACTTCCACTATCCATCCAATCACATTTGAACAATGGAACACGAAATGCTGAGAAATCCAACAAAAGTATTTCCCTTAGAACTTCATAGTAAATCATCTTCTTGATCACTTGAGTGTCATCTCTTTCATTAAAAATAGTTTTTGCTTCAAGGGAAACATCACTATCTTATGTAGTTTTCTCACTATATTTTGTGCAGTTTCATTTCCCATTCACAATATAGCTTGAATAAGTGATGACTTGCATACTTGGTCGAAGTCCAAGCAATTTTAGAGTTTGAGGCATATTCATGATATTTAATTAATTGAGGACCTGTTTTGAGCCATTATGATTTAGATTATCAGGAACAAAAAACTAAGGTAAATAGATCATATTATGGAACTTATAGGGTAGTGAATTCATCTTATTTCTGAACCATGTTACAAATTCTCTAGTATGTGTTCTTTGCAATGAAGTAGGCCTACTTAAAAGATTGGGATTTACTTGTTAAAGCTCTTCCAAGTGCATGCTAAAAAATATTTATATAAATAAAAACAAAAAGACCAAATAAGTACAGTGTTAATACTTTTTATTAATATATAAACTATATTCATCTTCAATTTAAACCACTTACTTAATGTATGATTCCACTAATGCACTATTCAACAGCATATGCATATGTGCAATCTGTAGCATATCGGTAGAAATCGTCTTTAACATTGATGCAAATGTTGGATGTCCTTCAACTACATTTTGAAACACAAAATCTTCATTTCTATTATGCTTCTCACGAACATCTGTTGCTTGTTGTACATACCTACTATAAAATTATATGCATTCATTGGCTAAATAGAATTATACTATACAACCCTTTGGTCATGCATGATTTCTTACATATCATTTTAACACCTTCATAAATTTATAAAATGAATATATAAAGGTAAATGAAATGTGTTTATATCACTGATCTTGATTCATATATGAAGAATAGTGTAAGAATAACCTTTCAAAATAGTACATCCAACAATATTGAACTAGTCCATATAAGCGAGCTTCTCTTGTTAGATGAATTATAAGATGTATCAATATGTCAAAGAAAGAAGAAAGGAAATAATGTTCAAGCATACATATAGTAACTGCAACATCATTTTCCAATGAATCTAACTTATCTTGATCTAACATTCTTTGACAAATTTCATTAAAAAATGAACACAATTGAAATATGGCAATTTTCGGCCCTTTAGGCAGGAGAACCTATATTGCCACTGATAGCAAATGTTGCATCAAAACATGATAGTCATGAGACTTAAGCCCAACTATCTTGCATTCATTCAACGAAATGCAATTAGAAATATTTGAAGCATAATTGTCTGACATCTTTAAATTTAACAATCTTATAAGAAATTGTTGTTTTTTTTTTACCTTTGATAGAGTGCATAGTGCTATAGGCAAATACAATTTATTTCCATCCTCTTTCATATGAAGGTCTTGCCTGATCTCAATGTCTTCCAAATCTCTACGAGAATTGATACCATTTTTGGTATTCCCAATGATGTCCAACAACGTGCCAACAAAACTTTCACCAATGTTTTCTTCAATGTGCATCATATCTAAATTATGACACAGACACAAACCCTGTAAAAATTGATGATTATATATTATTTATACATAGTTAAAGATAATAGAATAAGTTAAAATTTCTTTTGAATTGAAGATCTTATCTCCCAATACAGAAGATCAAAGAATATAGGATGACTTTTTCCATATAGGATGATTTTTTCTCTTCCTTTTTCTATTTACGTTTTTCCCTTAATCATTTTCAATTTTCGCACATGCACTTCGAACTTGTTTATCATCAAGAATCTCCAGAGGATCACCCATTTCTTCTTTCCCATTAAACCACGATATCTTCTTTCGAAAAACATAATTCTTTGAAAGAAATCGCCGATGACCCATATACACATTTTTATTACTATATTTCAATATTTGTGAACATATGTTCAACCCATATACAAGACAAGCATATTTAATTTTCACACATCCTGCTATGTTCTCATAAGTAGGAAAATCATTTATGGTTCACATTAAAATAGCCTTTAAGTTGAAGGTGGACTTAATAGATGAATCATACACTTGTGCTCCCAAGTGTCATAACTTATTCAAATATTCAATTAATGGCTACAAGTATACATCAATATCATTCCTTGATTGTTTTTTTTTTCCTGAAATTAATAGTGTTAGCATCAAATTTTTTTTTTTTTTGACATACACTTCCATGGGGATAGATTGTATGTAACTAACACCACCGGCTAACAATTATAGGTTGTGCTTAGGTTGCTATAAGGATTAAATTCATCTATAGCTAAACCCAACCTCAAATTATGTGGCTCTGAAGCAAAAGACGACCACATCCTATCTATAGTCTTCCAGGCTTCTGAATCAACAGGATGACATATCTTTCCACCTTGATTTGTATGGGTAGAATGCCATTTCCAGTCATTTGCCATTTCAGTTGATGTAAACATTCTCCTAAATTAACGTATGATTGGAAAGTATCGAAGTACTTTAGCCGATACGCCCTTATGAATCTACACGTGCCACATTTTGGACATTCTTCATGATGCTCCAATTCTTTTCTAAACAAACAATAATCGTTGATGCATGCATGAATTTTTTCATATCTTAAATCAAACACTTTCAACAATTATTTTGTTGCTTATAATGATTTTGGTAGAACATTATTTGGTGATAACATGTCTCGAACAATGTTAAGAAGTTCATCAAACCCTTTATCGGATAGACCATACGTAAGTTTATGTTTATATAAAGCTACAATAACCGATAATTTAGAGTACTTGAAGTAAGCTTCATACAAAGGAGTTTTAACATCTTTCAACTTATTAGTGATGTCTTCGTCTCTTATTTCAACATCAAGTTTAACATTACCATGATTTTCAAGGTTTGCATCCCTATACATTCTAAATATGTTGGAAATATTTTCAACGGGTGTAAAAGTTTTTAGGGGTTCCCCTTACATAAACCAAGTTGTATACTGAGGGTCCATCCCATTAATGATTAAGTGTTCATACACTATCATAGTGTGATGATACCTCTTATTAAGATATTTTATACAAGGGTAAGGGATGAAGCCAGAATTTATTGAATGTTTGTTCGTGGTCTTAACAAAGTGTTTGGCTTCCTCTTTATATTCTTTCGACACTCTAAAAGTTTAAAATTGATGAAAGAAATTGTTAAAAACATTGAGAGTTTAAATTTTATATCCTTATAGATTGAGTTTAGGGTATTAACCTTGAAAATTTACACCACTCCTTATCCATTTGATAGCATATAACACAAAAAAAAAAAAACAAAAAAACAAAAAAACAAAACAAAACATACAACAACATAGTGTTAAACTATATTAAAATTATTAAACTTGGAATAAAAAGAAAACTACCATAATTCATATACACATTCACCACATCTACATATATTATAGTCATCTTATATATTAATTATCATTCTTAATCATACAAACTAACATATTCATATATATTTTACACACAAAACATAAAAAATATCAAAACTTTAACCTTTAAAAAGACTTCACAAAACCATCAAAAGAAAATTACCCCAACGACAATATTATGTTTTTGTTAAAATAATCCAACATTATAACAACAATAATACATGTACGATATCTAACAAAATCCATAGAACACAAAATCATAAATTGAAATATCAAAAAACACAAAATCATAAAATCCATACCCTCTTGAGAAAGAAAATGACGAAAAATGAGTAGATTGGCGAACACAGCGTGCTAGATTGTAGAAGAGCAGTAGATTGATGAATATGATGGCATCGGATGACGACAGTTCTCAGCGGCAACTGTAAGAGAAGAAAATAAGTTAAAAATGAAAAAAAAAAAAAATACGACGATCAGATGGTCGCACCGACGGGAGCACACTCGTTCGACCGTGCGTGGATGAAAGAAAAATAAGATAAAGATGAAGATGCCTAATTGGTCATCACATGATCGGAACAAGTCCGGTCATCGTGCGGCCAGAAGAAGAAGAAGAAGAGAAGAAGAAGAAGAAGAAAAAAAAAAAAAAAGAGAAAAAGACCAAGAAGAGTAATTGATCGTCATGCGGTCGGAACAAGTCCGACCATCGCGTAGTCGAAAGAAGAAGAAGAAGAAGAAGAAAATGGAAGACTAATCGACCAGCGATGGATCGACAGGCAACGGCAAGCGGTGCTGCTACCCCAGTGGTGAACGGCCAACGATAGGAATGGAGAGGGTGGCTAGGGTTTAGGAGAGAAATGATGTGGGAGAAAATCATAGAGAGAGAAAGAAAATGGGGAAATGAGGTAGGGGGAGGGAAAGTGTCGATGGGGGAAGTTTTGTCTAGGTTATCTATACCAAGCACACATGTACTCGGTATAGATAACTTGATTTGTTTTTTTAAAATGTTATCTATATTGGACACTTTTATAACATGGAATTTTTTATTTTTTATTTTTATAAATGTTTATCTATACCAAGCATGACAACGCTCGACATAGATAATCTAGAAACTTTTTTTAAAAGATTATCTATACCGGACATGAAATTATCTATACCGGGCACATATGTGCTCGATATGGATAAATATGTATTTATAAATTCAATTCAATTTATCCATACCGAGCACCTATGTCGAGAAACATGACTCGCGACACTGGGTTGCGATAAATACGCAGATCAAACCTGATAGCTTGGGACAGTCCGAATTCAACCAAAACTCGTTGTTTTGCAATCCTAATCGACTTTCTAAGCATTGTAGCGTCCTAAACTGATTACTCAAACATATTTGGGTGAGATTAGGTCAAAAAGAGATAGAATTGACACAGTTTTCATCCAAATCAAAAGAAGAGATTAGAGTTTCTATCCAACTTGGATGTTAGATATATGGGCACTATAAATATCCATCTTTTTGCAGAAAATAAAGATTTGTGGTTAAGATTTCGGTTAGAGCAAGAGGCTGGACATGGAGAGTTTCTTCTTCTACCTTTCTTTACGTTTTTATTTCTATTATTTATTTGTTATGTTAAAACCATAAGTGGCTAGTTAGTTTGTTAGTTAGGGCTAAATTAAAGCCCAAAACATGAACTCAATACATTATTATTTTCAATTAAGTTTTATATTTTTGCGTGATAAAATCATTATCTCTATTTCAATTGAATTCTATTTATTTTGTTTCCTTGTTTTGTCACCTTAGAAGCATGTTCATAGGATTAAGTTTTAAGAATATAAGTTGAACATCAAATGGGTATATTCTTTGTTTGCAACATTCAATTGTGTAAGAACCAATTGAGGGATATTGATTCACAAAGAACTAGAATAGACATCATGTTCTAGGTTTTATGTGATATTTGTATTCTTCTTGTTCTTAATGGATTCCGATTATTAAACTTAAGTAAACATCATGCTAGGTTATAATTAGAACTACACGTATCTACTTAAACATCATGTGAGCTACATATAAGGAAAAATCAATACGATATGCAATATGATCATTACCTTGTTATGAATGTTTTTGTTGTGCATCAATATGATTTTGTTTCATTAATTTCATTGAATGAATTGAGAGATTGTTTGGTGGTGGATATGATACTTTAACTAAATTTCTACATAGATTTTCTCTAATTTCAATTCTGTTGTGTTTTTTAATTTTTAGTCTTTAAATTTCAATCTCAAATTTCTATTCTTTAATTTGATTGCTCATTACTTTAGGTTTAGAATGAATTTAGAATTCAAATAGGTTAATAACTCATTGTGGGGTCGACCTTTACTTGTCTCCTATACTTGATAAACGATTTGTGTACTTGTAAAGTTAAAATAAATTTGTTTGTTAATTTTACAACCAACAAAAACTACACAAATTGGGACACTGCCAGTATTGTAATTTGATTCAATATCAATGTTTTTAATGCAATCTTATGTAAAATAGGTAAAAACTCTTAGTTTTTCTTTTATTTTATTGATCTAATTTATGTAAACAAGGAATCCTACTACTATAAATAGCGTCATTCACATGTACAAGGGATGAATTCAATCATCCCTATAGAAGCTTTGCTATAATATAGAATACTTATAAATATGTAATAACATAACCATGGAAGTAAGCTTTGCTCAGCTACGGCCAAACAACGTTAAAAATCTTCCCGTCTCTCTATTTTCTATTCTTACGACATTATTGCTATGATATTTCTTCATTATCACATTCATTCAACCATCATTTACATTAATTCAGGTGTTGACAAAGTTTCAGCAACAACCATGATTAAGAATTTTAAATTTCTTTTATTTTTAGTTGTTTTTCTAGAACTTTTCAATTGTTTTGATTATTAACAAACAAAATTGACATAATAACTTCGGTTCAAATCCATTATATTATGAAGGGAAAGAAACAAACAAGTGAAACAACCCAATCTTAACACTACTCCAACAAGAAATGTGATGTCAGACAAATTCATTATCATTTTTTTGCACATGAGGAGGCCGCTCCAACACCACTAATATATTCTTGGCCAATTAAGATTTCTACTACCATTTAAGATAAGTTGGGAAAATAGTTTAATGGTTTTATCCACTAATATTGGTTTTCGACCTTTTTTTTTTTTTCCTTCCTTTTTTTGGGTGGGTTGGGAAGCATTCATAACAAGGACTATTGTGGTTGAAACACGTTAAAGGTGATAATCAAAACATATTTAGAAATATACATATAGCTTTTTCATAAAGGACATTATATATATATATATATATATATATATTCTTGTTTCTGTTTTTCTTTTACAAAACATATTGTTTCTAGAAGTGTTTTCAAATACTTTTGAACATCAAAATCATTTCCACGAATGAACGTCGTCCAGTCACCGATTAAATTTCACTAAATAGTAGAGCCAACCTTTAAGTTAGCTAAGATTGTTCTATTTTTATTTAGATTTCATTCATGGGTTGCATAAAAAATTATTCCAATGTGGTAGTTTGCGTAATTCATATAATTAATGATTTTAAACTTAAAACTTACGAGTCCAACCTATTGATATTATTTCTTATTCATGTCATAATCACATATCGTTTTAAAAATTACCACCCCCACGATGCTCCTCTTGAACTTCACTCACTTATAATGATAATCTTTGTAGTGTAATTTCTAAAGGTGGCCATTAAAAGACATGCACTAACTTTACACTAACAAATAGGGAATATTTCTATTTCAAAAAATAAAAATAAAAAAAAAATAAAGAGAATATTTCTCTTTGCCAGTTGGAAAGAAAAACAAAGCTAGCTAGCTTATAACATATAACGAGGAGAGAAATAAATAACAGCTTTTGGAGAATGCTCTTCGAAGATAATGGGAAGTGAGTAGGACATCATTATCTACAGAGAAAAGCAATAGTTTTATCCACATCTATTTTTCATGAACGTTATCATTTCATATTAGGGTTTGCCGTCAGTTTTTTTTTTTTTTTCCTTTTTTATTTTTTTTTTCACTTTATTTCAGTCGGTAAAAGAAAATCTGTATCAAAGGGTTTGCCGTCAATATTCTTGTGCTTTTTTTTTTTTTTTTTTGAAAGCATATTCTTGTGCTTTTTATTGTAATTTCGAAGTGGGTTTGACACAATGTCAACATAAGTAGCTTTCAATTACTTCAAAATAAATGTCGTATATTTCACGGAATTTGGTTGAAATAAAGTATATCTTTGACTTCCACCAAGTGTTGAATTATATTTTTATCCATATTCATAATAAAACTATTATTTATTTTTTATAAGATATATAAATTTACTCGTATAATTGTAGTTTACTTAATTGAAAATTAAGAATGTATTATATACCAATGTATAACATATACACATATTTTGTCAAAAAAAAAAATACATATATACATATGCACAGTGTTTTTTTTTTTTTTCTTTACTAGCCAACCATGCAAGTAATAAAACATATTGATTGGAAGGGATATGATATTCCACCTCCACTTATGTCATCATTGGATTTCGTTGAAAATCCATGACAAAGATTTACTTGAAAATGCTTATTCCTTGGAGTCAAATGCAAATTGTCAAATTAGAAACATAAATAAAGGATGACAGAAATCCAGTGGGCCAACTCTTATATCACTAAGATGTGATGGAAGCACGTTCCCTTTATATTGGGTGATTAAATAAAAATTAAATTTTGAATGAAATTAAGTTGGCGCAATGGTAAATTTTTATATCACACTAATTATATTGTGGTTTTGCATCATATATTCACCTTCCATATAGCTCTCAAATTACAGCAGTTTATAAAATAAATAAATTTATAAAATAAATAAATTTTTTACTTCGGTTTTAAATATATAAAAGGGTAGTTAATTGCACCAATACCCATGAAATATCGTAAAATTATCCTCATTGGCAACGTTTCTATCTATTACACTAACATCCTTGAGAAAAATTGACTAATGGTTTACTAATGTCACATTTCATGGTCAAGGGTAACACTTCAATTTTCTTTTAATAAACAAAAACATTTTAACTTGATTATTTTATTAATTTATATCAAAAAGAATGTATGGAAGAGATCTCATCTCACTCCATCTAACAATCTCCATCATTGAAATTAATTTTTTCTTTAAAAATACTTTTTTCTAATGATAAAAGAATATAATGGGTATAAGCTTTTTGGAAACATGAAGAATTGAGTTATTCAATACCTAGAACCTAGCACATTTTGTTTTCCCTAAACTTTCAAGAGGAGAGATCTAGGAGTTTTTCATTGCCTAGAACTCAAAACTAAATCTCCTTCTAATTGAAGAGATGGAACAGATCTCGTCCATAAAGAGAAGAGATCTATATGATATCTTTAATAAGGAGAGAATATCCATTCGATCTCTTATGTAATGCAAAGGAGATAAACAAAAGGAGGAGATTCGTTCCTCTCCTCCATATTATGGATTAACAATCTCTTCCAAAAATATTCGGCGAAGTGGGAGAGGGGAAAAAATGTGGTAGTGATGAGACATGAGGGAGTTTAAAAGGATGGTTGTTGATGTTGTTTGTGGCAGTGAGGAATTTGATTGCTGAAAATATCTTCATTGAGATTTTGG
Source organism: Nephelium lappaceum (assembly GCA_021234005.1). NCBI lineage: Eukaryota > Viridiplantae > Streptophyta > Magnoliopsida > Sapindales > Sapindaceae > Nephelium > Nephelium lappaceum. The sequence goes on from CM038004.1 coordinate 12,917,342, forward strand.
TTTGTTACATATTATTGATGCAAGAATTTGATCTTTGCACCAATGAGTAAAAAGTAGTAATAGAAGCTACCAAAGGGCTACGTGATCAAGAATGTCGGACGCCTTTAATGATGAAAACGAACTCTTAAGGGTTGGTACCTATAATGACCTTTAGTCCACGATGGTCATTTGTCTATAGAGGGTTTTTGGCATTGCCCCGGAGGAATGTGGTAGAGGTTGGCCCTTCTTGAACCACAGGTTTGAGACAATGCAGAGCCGAGTGTAGAGTAAAGGGCAGAGCAGAGTGTGGTGGAAGCATATCTTCTTGAACTATAAGTAAATGGGCAAGATGACATTCTCAAGATTTAAACTAAAGACCTATATGTATTTGGGTTGCAAACTTGGTACCACAAAAACAAACTTGCCTAATTTTCATCTAAACAACTATTGAATGAGTTCTAATGATATTTGCTTTGGGGTTTTGGTTTGAGATTGAATGAGTCTTGGTGATAGTTTTGATTTTAAAAAATTTGTATTTGCTCAAAATTAAATTTCTAGATAGATAGTCGTAACCTTACTCTGCTAGTCACAAATGGATGACTATGACATTTAAAGGATGTGAGTGTCAATTAATCAAACATTTCCATTTCCATTTGAATGTTTTTTAGCTAAACCTCAAGGGTGTGAATGCAATTTTCCCTTTATAAATTGCATCTTAATTTTTTTTTTTTTTTTGTTTAATTTTTAGAACTGAGACTGGTCCAAAGAATTACCAAGACTAATCGAAATAGGAATACTGGTGGTATGACCGAAGAATTACTCTCATATGGGAGGAAACCACTCATACAGAGGTGAAAGAGAGGTCCATATGTAGGGAGGGGGGGAGAAGGGAGGGAGGGAGGGGGCGGGGGGTTTTGGTGTGGAAGGAAGGTGAGGGCACGGGGTATGTGTCAACCCACTCATAAGGTGGGAGAGCTTTGTTATTTTGGACTACTCTGGTGTCAAACCGATGCTGCCAAGGGCATGGGGGCAACTGATGCCTAAACCAACGACATCAGCTGATATTGACATGTATTTGATGTTTAAATAAGAGAACTCTTATATTTACAAGTGAATTACACAAATACCCTTAACGTTTGACATAATTACATGAATGTGACAATTTTGAACTTAAATATGCAAAGACCCCTTGATAAATATACAATTAATATAGATATGACCAAAACTATCATATTCATGTAATTTTGTCAAATATTAATAAATATTTGTGCAATTCGCCCTATATTTATTATGAAAAACGATAAAAACTTATGACTAATTTTCTTGTTTTTATATTTGATAATAAAAAAAGAAAGGAAAAAACATTTGACTAATTTTCATCTTATGGGTATCCAAGTTACACGGTTTAGTATTCTAATGAATTTTATGTCCATAAAATACCCTCTTTCTATATAGAAACACCAAGAAAGTTAATTTTTTTATAGGGCAGATGCATTAACTTCTTCTAACTTTATTGCTAATTGCACACCACCCTAAGCTTTTGACGTAATTGCACTAATATCCTCTTTGACAATTGATTAACAATTGACTACCCTTCATTAATAATAATATAGTGATGATTTGGCCTTTTTTAATTGAATAAATAAACAAAATAAGTAACTAATAAATTCCTGTCATAGTAGCCCAAAAATAAAAATAAAAACATAAATTTTTTTAAATATCCAAAAATAAGAAACTTTTCTCTTTCATCAATCCTCCTTACTTTTATTAGACACTTCACTGTGGCATTACCACTACTGCTGTCGAATCGCTTTAGCCAACTCTATCAAATATGGGGCACCCATCGTTCCACCACTTTCTGATAGAGTGTTGATCCATCACTTTATTCTAGATATACATCTTTTAAGCTTAAAGTTCAAATTCCTAAATAGTTCAAATCCACATGGCCATAATTCATTTCAAACCTATATCTCTTTAACCCATACTGGTGCTCTCACTAGCTATAGGGCTTCCATCCTCTTTCCCTTTCTTTGTGACAGGTTACATAGTCGTCTGCATCGATGTTGGTCATTGTTAACGTATCATAACCTCAAGTTTTAAATATTATAGTTATCATCAGACTTAAAAGCTTAAACTCGGAATAAAGGAAAAAGAAAATATTTGAATTAGAGACATTTAAGCTTTGATATTGTGTTAATTACCATCAGACCCAAAAACCAAAACTGATAGGAAACTATGAAATGTGGCCTCCTCGCCTCTCTTCGTGAGTTTGTTCATCCTTATGTTATTCTCTTCGTTCAAAATATCGCGGGCCTCCAACTTTGATCTACTCCATCTTTAATGAAGCTAGAAGGAATAGATCTTGGCTCCATCACTTATTCTCCTTTTTTTTTTTGTTGGATATGTATAAGTTGTTTGTGGAATTGATTTTGTTCTTGAACTTTGATTGAAGTAAATTGATTAGTTGAAAATGATTTTTTTTTTTTTTTGGAAACTGGTTGAAGTTGATTTTTATTATTATTATTTTTAACATATTACAACTACCGGGACTATTATGATTGATATTATAGTGTGGCCAAAAATACAACGTTTTTTTATAGAGACCCCTATTCTAAGGGCAAAACTGCTCTTACTACTTTGAAATGACTCAAACGTAATTTGTCCACGCACATAAAAAGACTAAATTGTAATTATTCGTATTACTGTAGATAGGACTCAAACCCGTGCACTCATAATTGGGTGCAAATGTATTGTGCCACTCAGACACAATAACTTGTAGTAGATGATTTTGATTCTAGAAAAGCAGATATCCCAATGAAGAAAAATGATTTTTTTTTTGTTGAACAAATAAAATATTTAATAAAAGGGCAAAATTATGATTATGCTCTTTTACTATTATTGACTAATAATGGTAAATGATTAGTTAACCGTCAAAGAGATACTATTGCAATTGAAGCAAACTTTTTGACGGACAACAATTAATTAATGATGAAGTTAAGGGAGTCAGTGCAATTTGTTCTTTTTTATATACAGAATTTATTTTAGATATGCAAAATCAACTTTTTGTACACAGTAATTAATACCAAGAGAGTTAATTTTTTTATATATGGAATTCATTTTTTGTACATAAAATGAACTCTCTGTTAATATAAAAATAACAACTAACAAGCGAGTTAATCTTTTATATATGAAATTCGTTGCAATAAAAATTCATAAATGATAATTCAACAACTCATAAAAATCAATCTTCTAGTACTTTTGATTTGCATCTTACAACGCTCATGTGAATAATGTGGTACATTAATTTCATACAGTGAAATGCACCAAATTCATTGAAGCGTATAAAAATTTCATAACAAACTTTGTATTCTTCCTAAATTTAATTAACTCCTTACCATTTCATATATAACTATAAAATTCAATAAAAGATAAAAGACAAACGTCAATTAATTGACCTTTTTCATTGCGTGTTCGATCAAGAAGAAAGAAGAAAAATTAGCATTCCTTCTTTGACATTTTGAAAAATTAGCATTCCCTATTTGACCTTTTGTAGATATCATAATCTTCGTACATGATCAATTTCATATATGGTCAAGCCCCTTTTTTTTTGAAAATGACCATTCTCTACTCTTTTTATCTTTTTGGTTTATCAAATACAAAAGGAGGACTTCAAATGTCAAATTCATCACAGAGATCCACACACCGACACACGTTTAAAATATTATAGTCCATTTAAGGTTTTATGGATAAGGTCAGTAGTATATAATTAGGAGTCTAATGATTTCAATTAAATAAAATATTAGTGTTGGTATGAGATATGTTTAAGAATGTAATAGTTCATTAAAAATTCAAAATGAAAAATGAAAAATTACCGTAATTAATCATCTTCACAAATCACAACCAAATGTCAAACAACAAAATATCTAGATACAAACATTATCTGTTAACATGTCTTAAACAAAGATCTTATCAATAGAGTTTGATAAAAACTCATAGTTTTGCTCTTTTATCTTTCTATATATATATATATATAAATTCTTTCTACTACAAAAAAATACTGATTGTAATAATATCAATTTAATATTATGAACCACTGGATGCACTGATTTTTTTTTTCATAATTAATACTTAGAATTTTTTTTTTTTTGAAATTCAAAACAACTTTATTCAAGAAACACCAGTCAAAATAATGATTGAGATACAATCTAGAATATAATTAAACCAAGATTGACTAAAATTGCTACGGAAAATCAAAGTTGCTAACCTATGAGCTGCCTCATTACTCTTCCTAGGAGTGAATTGGTATTTAGCATTGCTTTACTGAGCTAACAAAGAAGAAATATCATTAATGAAGGGACCTCCAACACAGAAAAATTCTTAGCTTGAATTGCCAAGATAAAAAGACGAACATCTGTCTCCACCATCTAGGGTTTGAAATCATGAGCCAAAGCAAACTTCAAACCCTTTTTGAAAGTCAGACATTCAGTCAAAAAAGGGATAAAAAAAACCAGACAAATTTATAGAAAGAGCATATTTAACATCTCCTCAATGATCACAGATCCAATCCTTATAAAACCAGTCACATTACTTATTATGGCATCCACATTAAGTTTCAGAGAACCTTAATCAGGTGGCTACCACTTCATATGCGGAATAGGAGAAATTGTCTCAAGCCGAACCTGATCCGCTCCATTAAACTTGTGATACTCAACAAGATAAATCATGCATTGCAATATTGAAATTGATATAATTAAAATCAGTTCATTTTTATAATAGAACGACTATATATAAATGTGTGTATTTATATATATATATGGTTTGGAACAGGCTAATTTAATGTACTTTGTATTTTATTTTATTTTATTTTATTTTATTTTATTTTATATTACTTTATAATTTTTATTAATACGACGAGTTAACTTCTAAAAGTTGAAGTGAGTGTGAACACAAAAGTGAGACTAAAAGTTAAACCACGATAAAATACCAAAATTGCCCACAAAGGTTGCTCAAAATTTTAACGGAATAACCAATATATATATATGTATGTATATATATATATATATAAAATCAAACCAAACAACCTATATTATTATTATTGCTTTTTGAAAGAACAATATATATTATTTGATAATACAGTTTTTATTACATTTTTATAATTATTTCAAGGTTTGAAAAGATAATATGAGTTGATGTAAATTGAGGAGCATCAAAATTCGGGTTCTTATTTTGCCTCTGCTCTTCCGTGATAGAGAGAGAATTCATGTCTAATTAGGCAACTTTATGGAGTCAGACTTTTATTGCCTAGTGTTGCAATTTACATTAATTAGACTATAGCAAGTTACCAAAATGCCCAAATCAGGGACTATGACAGTCTCTTTATCTCTATAAAAGCCACAGACCAAGATGCTCAGTACCTTCAACTTTTTCTCTGAAGTTTGCCAAGCAATTCTAATAATCTTCCATGGATAAGTCAGTTGCTCCAATCATGATTGAAGATGGCGAGCAACAAGTCACCACCAATCAACCACCTTCCAAGAAGGGTGGCTGGAACGCTGCCATTTTCATCATCTGTAAGCTCACACCCCACACCCACATCACCTCCTCCTTCTTTGTTCCTTATTTTCATGTCTTTTATTTTCTGTACTCATCATCATCTTCATAATAGTTGATATCCATTATATTTGAGTCCAACAGCAGTCTAAAAAATATTAATATGGTGTGTAACTGCATGCATGCAGTTGTGGAGATGGCAGAGAGGTTTGCCTTCTATGGGTTGGTGGGCAATCTCATCACCTGCCTGACGAATGTGCTGCATGAACCCACCGCAACGGCCGTCAAGAATGTCAACACTTGGGTGGGTGTCTCCGCCCTCTTCCCCGTCCTCGGAGCCTTCGTCGCCGATTCTTATCTCGGCCGTTTCAACACCATCCTCCTCGCCTCTGTCACCTATTTCCTGGTCAGTCCACCACCTTTTTCTTTTTCACATTTTTCCAATTTAACCATTTTTTTGGGTACCAAGTATGTAGTGTGTGTGCGTGCCTTTTTTTTTTTTTTTAGTAAATTAATTAACCTGAGGTTGATAATTATTTTGCCAAATTCAAATAAAATGACACTTGAGCTGCCACATTATGTTTTTTTTTTTTTTTTTCTTTTTTTTAAGTGTCTTATCATTAATGTCAAGAATTTACTTTCTACATGACATAAATATCATTTAATAGATAATCAAATAAATTGCTCTTCAATGTTTCTATGTATTTTCATTTAATATTTTCATATATTTTTTAAAAAAAAATTTAATTGGATTTGAAAATTATAATTAAATAATTATTGACATACTGATATAAGTGTCTAATAGAACCTCTAAAAATAAATGGTTATATTGATAATGTTTTTTTTTTTTTTTTTTGGTCTCAGTTTAATATTGATAAGTGATAATTGTATTGGAGAAATTTATTTTAACTAAATGTCTATTTATCCTTTATAGCATATAAGTTTTTTTACATTCTATGAGAATATTAGAAATTCTCTTAGAGTGATGCTAGGTTGTTCAATAACTATGTCCAAATTCACATAATCTCAATGTGATTTTTACAACTCAAATATCTTATCATGGAGATAAATTTGGACAAAAGTTTTAGTTCCAATAAGAATAAGTGTTATTTTTTGTATTTCAATCTAAAATTCTAAACTTAAGAAAATTAAAAAATTAAAAGTTTAAAAGTATTTTAATTTTTTATTGAAATATATGTGAATTTTTTTATAACTATTTATTAATTATATTATTTAATATGATAGATGTATCTCAAACTCTAGCTGTAATCATATATTAAAAGCGAAGGTATTTATTTTTTAAAAAGAATAAAAGTGAAATCTTTTTTTTTTTTTTTTTTTTTTCTTAGCTTCTGAAAAATAGTCAACCTATTATTTTTGGTCATATCAGTACCATTCAATAGTTGAATACATATAATTGTCGGTACCTTATTTATTTGTCTTTTCAAATAGCATTTATGATTTAACGGTTCGAATACGAAATTATCATCTTAAATGAAAGCTTTGAATCATCAAATCATGCTAGATGATAGAAGTTGTCAATATATTAATGGGTTGTTTTGTTAATTTTTTTATTCTTTTGTGTTATTCTCAATCTTTATTTAAACTCCCTTTGTACAAATAGGTGAGCTCTACTTTTATATTAAATTACTGTATATATGCAAAGGTAAGTCATTGACCATAATTGCCGAAAGAAAGAGCATTGAAATCTAGTAACAAAATTGAAACTGTAAAGAAAATTGATTTTATGTGACAAAATTATGTGTTTGTTCTTGGCAGGGAATGGTTGCGTTGTCTCTAGCAGTCTCTGTGATTGCATTGCAGTATCGAAAGACTGTATTTTTCACAGCACTTTATGTGTTATCAGTTGGTGAAGGTGGTCACAAACCATGCTTGCAAACCTTTGCTGCTGACCAATTTGATGAAAACAACAGCAAAGAGAGAGAGGCCAAGAGCTCTTTCTTTAACTGGTGGTATGTAGGGATCGTCTTCGGAGCGACCTCCGCCATACTGGTGGTGATTTACATCCAGGTATTGGAAATAGAATTCCAACATTTTCAATCTTCGAGAACGTGTGATAACATATTTTAAACATAAACATTGCAAGTGTCTAAAAATAGTATTTAATTATATTATTAATATATCATAACTTTAAATTTTAAATATTATAATTAAGTTATTTTCTATCGATTTAAATTTTTAGATTCGGGATAACTAACATATATGATGCAGGACAATGTTGGGTGGGCAGCAGGGCTTGGAGTACTGGCAGGGGCATTAGCAGTGGCATTAGCACTGTTTTTGGTTGGAATTAAGAGGTACAGGAAGCAACGCCCAGTTGGAAGCCCATTCACGACAGTGGTGCAAGTGCTTGTAGCGGTGGTTCGAAAGTGGCGCGTGAGTGAGACGCAGGGTGGTCATGGTATATACCATGGGGATGGGAAGAGTAGTAATGAGGACCACAAAATTGGTGATCATCAATCTAAGGGTCAAAGGGTCGCCCGTACTAATCAACTCAGGTATCTATATATACATATGTGTGTGCGTCTATCTGTCAATTCAACTATTTAATTTTGTGTAGTACCGACTAAATGAATATGTGTCACGAAAGTCAGAAGTAAGCATGATTTTTCATGTGGGTGTGGTTGCACTATTAAATGAGAATATTCCACAGGAATTTCATGCTTGATCATTGAAAATTAATGAACCAATCATAATCAATCTCATTATTTTATTTGACCAAGAAAAGCATCTAGTCTTTTGAGACTTTGAGATCATTCTATCTCTTAGAGTTTGATTCACAATAGGGAAATAGATACAACCTTTATAGTTTAACAATTTAAATTGTGCAGGATTTTGGATAAGGCAATGATCATTGACGACATCGATCATTCGAGCAAAACCAGGAACCCATGGAGACTATGCTCACTAAACCAAGTTGAGGAAGTGAAGCTTGTAATACGGTTGATCCCAGTAGGGCTATGTTGCTTAATGTTCAGTGCTGTAATTGTTCAAATCCACACATTTTACACCAAGCAAGCCAGCACCATGGTCAGATCCATTGGTCCTCACTTTCAAATACCCCCAGCTTCGCTTCAAAGCCTTGTTGGCCTCACCATACTCATCACTATCCCCATTTACGATCGAATCTTCGTTCCCTTAGCCCGGAAATTCACTGGACGTCCTTCCGGTATAACCATGCTACAAAGAATAGGCCTAGGATTAGCTTTATCAGTACTCCACATGGGAGTGGCAGGCTTGGTTGAAAGCAAAAGAGTCGAGACAGCAAGTCAACATGGCCTAATGGACTCACCAAAAGCAATAGTCCCAATGAGTGTGTGGTGGCTGCTCCCACAATACTTGATTGGTGGAATTGCTGATGTTTTCACAGTTGTGGGATTGCAAGAATTGTTCTATGACCAAATGCCAGAAGCAATGAGAAGCATTGGGGCTGCAGCTCATATGAGTGTAGTTGGAGTTGGGAGCTTCGTTAATAGTGCTATAATATCGGTTGTGCAGGCAATCACTGCAAGAAATGGCAACATTTGGCTCGGGGACAATCTAAATAGAGCACACCTTGATCGTTTTTACTGGGTATTGGCTGGATTGTGTGCTGTGAATTTGTGTGTTTATATATGGATTGCTAAGGGGTTTGTGTACAAGAAAGTTGTAGGGGATGAGACTGAGGAGGAAAGTGAGTTGAGTTTTGGTGGTCACTGGATCACAGAGATGAAAAGGGACAATGATGTATAATGTATTCACAACTTGCTAATTGACATAAATATGAAATCAATTAGTTACTAATACATATAATTGTTTATATATGTATACTAGTTGCAGTGTTTTGCACGAGAATGAAGATGAAGAAACTATTGCAGATTTAATCAATTCAAATGATCAACAATTTTAATATATAGAATGTTTGAAAGTAGAAGTCACAAAAATATTGACTTCATCATGATGTATTTTATTATATTATTTATGATGATCTTAAATAATAGTGTATTAATATATATTATTATGACTTTTAAAGTTTTACGACAATCAAAATTTGTAATACCCAAAAACTTTCAATTTTATATTATTGATTTAAATCTTTTATTATTAAATGTCCACATATTAACCATTTTTGTAATGACATAAAATTAAATTACAATGTATTAATGTATATTTTTATGACTTTTAAAGTTTTATAACATCCAAAAGATTTCAACTTTATATTATTGGTTTTAAAGCTTTTATTACTAAATACCCACATATTAACTCCTCTTGTAATGATATAAAGTTAAATAAAAATAACCTTATTTAATTTTTTTTTTAAATATAATTATAATAACTATATTGATGTAGTTAATTAAACACTTTTGTAACTCCTAATATTATGACTTTTAAATTTTTATAAAAGCCATTATTATTTATTATTATTATCATTATTATTATCATCAAAACAATAAATTTGATAAATTAATATTATGGCTTTTCAAGTCTTATCATTCATGATAATAACATTTATCTTTTCATGATATGTTTTATTATATTATCACTTATGATCTTAAATGACAAGATATTTATGTATATTATTATGTCTTTTAAAGTTTTATAACACCCATAAGTTTATAACCTTTCAATTTTATATTATTGGTTTTAAATGTTTTATTACTAAATACCCATATATTAATGCTTTTTATAATGATATAAAATAAAATAACAATATATTAACGACTTCTAAAGTTTTATGGCACCAAAAATTTTTAACACCCAAAAGCTTTCAATTTTTTATTATTGGTTTTAAATATTTTATTACTAAATAAATACCCACATAGCAACTCTTTTTGTAATGATATAAAATTAAATAATAACCTTAATAACTATATATAACTCTTTTTATATATTATTATAATAACTATATTAATATAATTAAATAGCACCCAAAGTATGAATTATTATTATTATTATTAAAACAGTAAAATTGATGAATTAATATTATGGCTTTTCAAGTCTTATAAGCCTTCATCTTTTCATGATATATTTTCTCACATTATTTATGATCATCTTAAATAACAATATAATAAGGGAAAATCTCAAAAACCCTAATTTATGGAAATATCTCATTTTACAACCTATTATTTCATTCTTATCCAAAATCTCACTGTTGTTATCAAATAAACAGAAATTTTAGAGAAAGGGTAAAAGACATTTTTAATCTAGAGATTTTTATTTAAAAATAAAATAATTATAAAATAAAAAATTATAAACTAAAAAAAATTGATCTCCACCGTACATCTATGAGATGGACGGTGGAGATCAACACACTAAATTAAAAATTAAATAAGGAAAAACTTTATTTTAGTTTTTAAGGTTTTGAAAAATATCAGGTTTTTAAAACTCTTTTAGAAATAACTCTTTTCATCTTTAATTTTTCCAAAACTCTTAAAAAAAGTTCAAACTTTCAATCAATTAAAGGTCAACGACTATTAAAGACCTTATTAGGAAAGGTAGATTGTGAAAGCCTTTTTGTAAAGTATATTCACTGAGCATCCACTATCTACCATTACCCGCCGTATATTTTTGTTGTCTATAATTGCTTGGATGACTACAATATCATTGTAGGGGTGGCACAACCCTTCAAATTTGTGATCTTCTCTCACTACAACCACCACCTTTTGGGGAACAATTGTAGGCTATTGGTCATTCGTTAGGCATACTATGTATTCCTACAATCTCTCTATCCCAATAAGATCTTCAATTGCGTACTTGAGTGCATAACATTCTGAAGTTATACACACAACTTTGTGGTAATGGTCAAGCTAATTTTGATTCCTTGATTGCTCAAAAGTCCTCATAGACCGACACTTGCCGAATTCTTCTTAGCTTCTCTTGGCCGGGTAAACCGCCTCTAGTGTCAATCAATCGAGCATATGTTTCGAAGGGCTTGTAAATTTTTTATGTTTTTCATTTGTATGAGCTTTCTTGGTGAATTGGCTTGATGATGATTTCGCTTTCTATGAGAAAGTTGTGTTCTTTGAGCTATTCTTCCCATTATCTCCCTTTCTCTTCTTGGATTTGTTCTTGTTTAATTCCTCTTAAGCCCTATGATCTGAAACATCTAAAGATTCCTCCAATCTAACATAGTTGGTGACCTAGTCATAGAAGTCTCAAAGGGTTTTAATGGGAGGTTTTTGTAAATATTACAATAAAGTTTCCCGCTCTTATTTGGCCCTATTGCAGTAAGGATACTCTCATCTTGAAGATTGTCAATTATTCTTGTGAAAGCGAGCTACGTAATCCTTCAAAGCCTCCCTTTTCTTTTGGAAGACTGTCACCATTTGACATAATAACACATGCTATCTTCTCAAGGCTTGATAGTGCTGCAAGAATAATTCTTGACATTCCTCTCAGCGCATTATACTCCTCGTTAGGAGTTTCCTGAACCAGTTTTATGGGGCTTCTCCCAAAGTAACCGAGAAAAACCTGCATCTTATATTAACATTAGTGGTTAGTAGGTCCATCTGCATGTTAAAGCAAAAAATTACTGTCCCTTGCTTTATTTGTTTTTATTATTATTATTTTTTTTTCCTTTTCTGCATTAGTTTTTCATATATGGTTTCTTTTACCTTCTCTCTCTCTCTATATATATTATATTTGCCTTTTCTTTCAAATAAGATAATAAATTTATTTAATTAGTTTGAAGGTTAAGTTATTAATATTAATTATTTCTAAAAAATAATATTTTATATTAATTATAAAATAAATATTATTTCATTTAAAATTGATAATATACAATTATATTTATTTTTAGAAAATAATTTAATATGTTATGTTATTTTAAAATTATTTTAAATATTTTAAATATAAAAATATATTTATTTTATTTATATTTTTTAGTCCTATCTCAACCTTAGCCAAACAAAAGATATTTTTTTTTTTTTTTTTTTTGAGAGTTAAGATATTGCTATTTTTATCCAATCCCATATTGCACCAAACACATCATAGTATTAATTATCCAATCTATTCATATCCAATCCAATCCAATTCAATCCAATCTCCATCAAAATAATCCAATCCAATCCAATCTTGCATGACCCTTACAAAATTTGTGAACTCTATATAAAGGACAGATTTCCCTTGGGCTAATATACTGTATGATTGTAAAATCCATGCACAGTGTTTCCAATGTGAACATAATAAAATAGTTTAATAACTGTTGAAAGGTAACCATACTGAATAGAAAAATAAAAAATAAAAAATAAAAATTGTTAAGCAATCACTTTGTTATTAAAAACGCACGAGATTGAGATGTAATTTGAAACGTTAGCCATGAAAGGAAGTTTATCATACCAAGTGTGAATATTTTCGCAAAGGGGTAACATATGTAGATTAGTAGGTTGTGGACTAAAAAATTTTGGTAAATTGAATAGTGCTTCAATTTTAATTCCGGTGTTAATTGGAGTGCAGTCATATTCTAACAGTCAAATAAATATTAATTAAATTAAGCGTGGTTCTATTGCCGCCCAAAAAAAGTTGTTTTAAAACCCTTTTTTTTTTCACACCCATATCAAATATTTGAAAATTAATATTATACGTTTTCCATCCTTTAAAATGTCAAAACTAACCTTAAATATATTGATGATTTTAATTAAAACTTTTCTTTTTATTAATTTTAACCCTAATTAAATGCTAAAAAGCCCCCAAACACACACAACTCTTTATTGTTTAGAAGTTGATTAGGAACTAAAAGATTGTTTAGGCAAGAAAGAGAAGAAGCTTGTTGAATGCATTTAAGCGAAACTCTTATATAAAATCCTTTAATTGAATTAGCAAGTAGAAACTAAATAAAAATAGGATTTGGAATTATAAGCCCCATTATTTTGCTTGTCCCCGCATGAGTTCAATACTCATGGAAAGAAAACGGTAAGAATTCAAGTAAAAAAAAATAATAATAATAATTGTAGTTTTATAGAAATATTTGTTTCTTTTACCTTTTTGTTTTTTTTCCTTTGAAATTAAATTAAAAAAAAAACTACCAACACCTTATATTTTAGGACAATGATAAGATTTAAACCTTTGATTTACTAGGATAAAGAAAACTGCTCAACAACTCCTATTAAGAAGTGACGCGCCTCTGCAATTTAATATTAATTAAAGTTTCAATACTAATATATAACTGTTCGTTTCTTTATAATTTCATTTAAATTAGAGTCCCAATACTAATATATCTCACAATCATACTGAGAGTAAAATTGATTTGATTTAACTAGAATATTATGATAAAGTGCAGATTTTGGGTGTGAAAATGTTCTTTTAAATAATTTGATATGTAGGTATTATAGTAAAAGTAACATTTATTAAAAAATAGGTGTGGGTAGAATTTTTATGGTAATAATACCGTCTCCATTAAATTAAAAAGTAATACTACACTATCAAAAAATTTATCCGAATTCATTATCTAAATAATATGGTAAACTTATGTATATAATTACCTCATCATTAATACATCATCTCAAAATTAATATGATAACTACAAATCATATTATCGTATCATTTGATCAAAATTCTTGAACAAATTTTTGGGGAAACGTAATGTTATTCTAAATTAAATAACCTATAGAAAGACGAAAATTGTTATTATTTAATTTAATTGAAATACAATTTGTGTATGTCTGGTCTCGCAGTCCAAGTGTATGAATCAAATTAGTTAATAAAAGCACTGATAAAATAATTAAAGAAAGCCAACCATATATCAGCAATAGATGGAAAAATAATTATTTTTATTATTATGTTTATTAGTTAAGTTGATAAAACAGGTGATTTTTGCTTGTTTCAGCTGCACAAAGTCAACTCATGCATTATTTGGATATTGAATTCTAATCTAATAGACTAGTTAATTATACATAGCCTCGTGGATATGATGGGATATAATTGAATAATTTATATGAGATTGAATTGGATTGAATTGAATTAGATTGAATGAGATGATATTAGATTTTATCCTATATTTGATGAAAAGTAGGATATAATTAAAAATAGTGGGTATAAACTTGGATTTTTAAATAATTTTATAGGGATTTTTTACAAATTTTATAGACTAAGACCAGAAAAACTTATTTCCACCGCCACCACCATCACTTACCTCCTCCACCACCACTCTCCTCTACCAAGGATCTACAACATCGAAGAAGATGCCAAAGAAGTTGGGAGATCGGTGATGCCGAATAAGATGTGTGATACTGAGGAATATGATATGAGTGCAAAAACTGCTGATTGAGACAAAGACGAAGAAGAAGATTGGCGAGCATAGAAATTGCGATGGAGATGAAGCGGAAAGAGGGAGAGGTGAGGGAGAAGGACCAATACTAACGCGGGGACGGAGAGGGAGAGGGAGGCAACGATGATGAAGGCAAACGCTAGGCGTCTAGCTTGAGTAGAAGGAGCAAGCAACTGGGGGTATTTTAACCCGTTTGATCAATGGATTAGTTTTATCTTAATCTAATGGGATAAAACTAGTGATGGGTTAAATTAATGAAGAGTAAGTGGAAGCACCAAACATGGGTTTGAACTAAAAAGTAATCTAATCCCAGTCCTAACCTACACGACAAACACAGCCATATAATCATGGCAATGATTTTGGTTTATTGAGATCAAAATATCAAAAAGACTGAAAGTGTGCTATCAATTTTAGATCTGATTTTCTTATGATCATTTTTCTTTTCGTGCTCACAAACAAGTACATTATTAGGTGGAGATTAGCATGGAAAATCAAAAGGTGTTTGAATTCTCATACCGTAACATATGAGAGGAAACATAGCAAAGGACATTCAACTCACAAGTAAAATTCTTTTATTAAAATCCAATTATCTGTTTTTTTTTTTTTTCTAATACCAACTACAGAACATCTTGTTAATATCTTAAAAGTTTTATATTTGGATTTTCACTGGAACTTCAAACAAACCAATCATACAATTTCTAAAATCTTAAAAAGGCCTAATCCATGACAAATTACAATTCCTTGTGCTTCAAAAAATAAATAAATAAAAAATACAATTCCTTGTATTTGAGAACAAAGTTATATCGGGGCTTCCTTTTTTTTTCCTTTCCCGAGAACGTGAAGATAACGTCTCTACTCAGATCTATAAGATCATAAACTAACCTGAACACAGAATGATGTAATAAATGCAAAGAAGAATGATCACAATTCTGCTGACACGAAAAGAGTTTCTTCAGTTTGAAGTGAATGAGCAATATGATCTGCTACAAGGAAGCAAGTAGAGAGCCACTCACTCATACTCTTCCAAGTTAGGGTTGCCACCCAGAGGACAGTGAAGAATCTCATTGCCATTTTACAATTCTTCTAATTGAACTCAATTTTCTAGGATCAATATATATATATATATATATATATATATAAGTATAAGAAAGATTTGGTAGGTATGGCTGACTCGAGCATTTATTACACTTTCTATAATAGTAATGGAATTGAAACCAAAAAAAAATTAAAAAAGGTAATCTTGTTGTGCATTAAGAAGCTGTCTAATGAAGAGTTGGACGCATCCAAATGTCTAATGTGTTGATCCTTGCTGGCAAAAGAAGATGATAATTGTCTAATTGTCTTAACGAATGTTGGCAATACTTGCCATTGAGAAATGGCAAAAGGAATACACATCTAAAAACTATGGTTATTTCATCTATACTTCATATTTGTGATCGGTATTATTGAGTCCTACTATATACGTATGCTAATATGTATGAGCAATTTTCTTCCTCTTACAAAATATAATATCTCCTATAATGATAGTAAATTTTTGGATTTCACATACAGTGGTGTTTATAGATTTTTATTTTAAGGAAATTATATATGTTGTATATATAAACAAATGATAGAAAATTTATATATAGATATTAGTACATAAACAAATGATAGAAATATATATATATATATATATATATTAGTAAAGAGATATAAAACAGGTGTACAGCGACATCATACTGGGAAAGTGAATTGTCAATATAAATAGTCAATGTTTACAATTGTCTTATGAAATAACTATCATGATTGGTGGTAGTAGTTAAGATAAATAAACAATATCATTTGGATATTTATAATTTTTTATTATATTTATATTATATAAGAATAATGCTATACTTTCCAAAAATTTGCTCAAATGATATGACAAACTGATTTGTATCTATCACATTAATCTAACAATGATATATTGATGATATGATAATTACACATAAGCTAGTCATATCATTTAAGTAATGAATTTGGACAAAGTTTTAGGTAGTGTAGCATTACTATATGTATTATATAGATTTGATAATATTTTTTAGAAAGCTAGCTAATAAGAAAACAAATTAGATTTTTATTAGAATTTTTCAAGTTTGATAAAATCTTATTTCAAAGTGATATTCCAAGGTATTTTATCTTGAAAAATATTTCCTAATAGTAATATATTACTTAGGGGTGATTCCTACCCATATACAACTAGTTAAAAATCCCTTAATTAAATATACGAAAATAAAAAAAATTATCAGTACTTATAACTTTTATCAATACTTCATTTCCATATTATTAAAAAAAATGTTATTTTATCATTATATTACAAAATTATTTTATTTTATTTTCCAAGTGATAAATTGAATATTTATCACCCTAGGAGAGCAAGACTGATCAAACTACCTCATTAGCATTATAGCCATTCGGCCAGTTTGAAAAAAAAAAAAAAAAAAAAAAAAAAAAAAAAAAAAAAAGTAGAGAGCAATTTTCATATTGCTTCTCAAGAAATTCTAGGATCTACCTTTTTAGGGTTTCAAGGATTTGTAGTATTATAGGATTATCTTTGGGAAACATATAAACTTATGAATGATTTTTTTGTCACAAGATAGTTATTGTGTCTTGTCTGTTGGATATAACTTTAATATGCAAAAACCTATATCAAAATCGGAAAACTCATATTAAATAATTAATAATTGTTATAGAAAAAGACATATCTGAATTCATATTAACAAATTTAAGAATGATTGAGTATTCCAAAATCAAATCTTCTTAAGATGCTTTATAGTTTTCTTCTCAAATAGAGAAGAAGAATGAGAGCAAAAATTATACGTATATTAATTTGACTTAGGGACCATAACTTTTATAATATTCTTTATATACTAACTCAAACTAAGCTCTCATTAACTCTAATTTCATTAGTATTGAGTCTCTACACACTAAACTCTATACCCAATGAATATCTTTTGAGTCTAAATTAATAGATCACTTATCTGACTCTATTAAAATAGATAGCATATAATATAATTGTCATTTCATAGATAAGCCCTAACATTGTTGATTATAGGTCGTTACTATATCCGAACATTGGAAGTGATTATAGGTCGTTACTATAAAAATCCCAACATTGTTGATTATAGGTTGTTACTATATCCATATTGGAAGTGATTATAGGGTTGTCTCATTGGTGAAAACCAATCTCTATATCTCATTATTATTCTGTAGAATTTTGCATAGTTGTATGGTTTTCGTTCTTGATTATTCAAAGGACAATGGCCTGTATTGAAGACTTAAAGAACCGACACCTAGAGGCTTGTTGAAGAGCAACTATATATAAAGGAAAGATGATTGACAAAAGTTGACTCGTCAAGATTTGGTTGAAAAACTGAATGCATAGAAATCTAGAAAATGAGATTTTAGCTTACAAATAGGGCGGCAAGTCACGAATAGATGTGTAAGACCATTTCGTAGAGATTCAATGTTAGAGACATAGGTGGGTAACTCGAGAGCTGTAAGATCATTTCCTAGAGTTTTGAGGGTAGAGACATAGGTGGGCAACACTAGTGTCCATCAAACAGCCTAGTGCACTTGTAGCTTAAAAATGTGATTCCTAGAAAATCTTCACAAGTAGCATAGTTACAAAGGATGAAGTGGTTGATCACTATGAAGGAGATTTATCTTCTTTTTTTTTTTTTTAAGTTGTATATTTTTTTAATTTAATTTTAATAGTAAATTAATTTTTTATTTAATATAATATTAAAAGATCAAATTACCCTTTATTTGTTACCATAACCACTATTAGTATACTAACGGAAGGGGGTGTAGCTACAACACTTTTGAAACCAAGTGTAGAGTTCCTATAGTTATGGCCTAAACTCATGTATATTTGTAATTATGCCAAACATTAGGGTGTTTGTGTAATTATCTGAAAAAAATAAACAAAAGAATCAAATTAAAAAGGGTTAATTACACAAAAGGCACTAACATTTTTAAAAACTCCAACCATAATGCAAGTTTGGAACTATTACATATGAGTACCCTTAATCAGATTTGACCATCACCGACTTAATGAAAAACTTAACCTTTCAAAGGTAATATGGTCTTTTTCCATCTAAAATTACTTGGACCAATCATAAACTACCACATCAAAACACTTTTATTTAAAAATAATTTAAAATTTTAAATGATAAGTATCATTATCATTATCATTATTATTATTGAAATTTAAAAAAAAAAATTAAAAATTAAAAAAAGAAACTAGTGAAGAAAAATAAAATTAAAAAATTAATAATAAAAACAATCGATCTCTATCGTCTATCTCAAAGATGGGTTGTAGAGATCTTTATTTAAATATTGAACTAAAAGCAAAAATAAAAACAAAAACAAAAATTTTAAAAAAAATGGATAGTGGAGATCTAGATTGAATATTCATTGTCCATTTGATGAGATGGACGATAGATGTCTAATTTAGACTCCATCTCCAAATTGCATCTCCATGGATGAAGATACATAAATTTCCATTTATGGAGATCTAGCAACAAGTGAAGGTCAGCTCACCTCTACCACAATGTTTGATTATGGCAGGGGCGAGCTCGCCTTCGCCATTGTGTCGTAGGGCTACGAGTGAACATCTTTATCTGAGATGGAAATGTTCAAACATCTCCATCATGGAGAGGCTCATAGTAAGGGAAGACTTCCCCTATCATGCCATTGAATCTTTATGGATAGAGATCCAACCTAGTTTGGTGGAGATCCATCTAGATCTCCCTCATCCAACATATATTCTTTTCTTTCATCTTTTTGGTTTTCTTTTCTTTTTCAATTTTTCTTCTTTGATAATGATGTGGGTTAGTGTTGATGATAATTCAGAGAGGAACTTGATGATGCCCTATGATTGGATCTGATAGATGATGAATAAGCTTCATATATTTTTTTTCAATTAAGTATTTTTTTTAAAAAAAAATTACTATAATTTGATTTAATTATTTTGATTTTATTAATTTTTTATTTAATTTTATAAATATTTATTTAATTTTAATGATCAAATGGCCAAATTACCCTTTAACCAACATTAACAACATTTGATCGTCAAATTTGAAGGTTAACTAATTGACGACGGAGGATGTCAAAACATTAACGAACCTTGTGTATAGAAGAGAATGAAGGGTGATATGATAGTATTTCTAGTTCTATATGTTAATGATATCCTACTTATTAAAAATCATTTAGGAGCAATGTTCTAAATATCACTAAGCGCCAAGCAGTCGGTAACTTAACACCTAGCACCTAGGCCAAGTAGGCAATTTGAGGCCAAGTAGGCAATTTGACCGGTGGCCAACAGCCGCCAGTCAAACCTAGTGAAACACACCATTAGTAAACAAGTTATAACAACAATCGGTGGTCAAACACACCTAATTTATAACTGCAAATGGTGGATATGACAAGCGGCATTCGACGAGCAACTAGCAAGTTGACGATGATGACGGTCGGAGTTAGGGTTTGGTGGTACCAATGACAATGAGTCTGCTTTGTTTTCCACTGAGTTGAATTGAAGTTAGGGTTTGGTGATACCAACGATAGAGGGGTTAGGACTATTGCAATTGGTGAGTGGTGATGGTTTGATTTGAATCGAAGCTAATGTTTTTATGCTTTAAAAAGTATTAAACATCAAAATAGCATCACTTTGATGTTTATTTTTAAAAAGTTAAAAAATAACGAAAATTGTATCGTTTTGAAGGGTCCAAAATGATGTCGTTTTGAACACACACACAGATATATATAGCACTTTCAATAAAATTAAAAAAAAATGTTTGTATTATAAAATTGTTTATTATGATTTATTATATCTTTATTGTATCTTATTACAATTTACAATATGTAAATTTGACTCTATCTATTTATTGTTGTAAATATGATCTGACTCATTTAATTATAATAAAATATTATAAAGATATAAAAAAAAATTAAAATCAGCAATTCTAGATTGTAATCAATCTTTTTTTTTTTCTGTTAAGAATATCGATACATCAAGTATACTCAAAGGGACCCCTATATATATATATGTATATATATAGATATTTATCGCCTAGGTGCCCCACCACCTAGAACCCCCGAATAAGGGGTTTTTAGATCGACTGACGCCAACCTAGCACCCAAGCCCTAGGCACTGTCTGGATCGAGTTTTTGAACATTGTATGGGAGTATTAACAACGATTAAAGAATGGCTACCAAAATAGTTGGATATGACAACTTGGGAGAAGCAAGTTATATTTTTTGTATACAAGTCATACAAGTTTGAAAGAATAAAACAATTGCATTATCCCAAACTTCATAGATTGATATGATTGTCAAGGTTCTCAATGCAAGATTCTAAGAAATGATTTCTACCTTTTAGGCATGAAATCAAGCTTTCTAAGAAGCAAGCTCCTAAGAGTAAGCAAGAAGGGGAATACATAAGTAGGTTCTACAACCATCCGCTGTTGAAAGTCTCATGTATGCAATGCTCTGTAGAATGCTTGACGTGTGCTTTGTTGTTGGCATTGTTAGCATCTAGACCAAATCATTAGGTGCACGAGACCTGACATATGTTTTACTGTTGGCATTGTTAGCATATATCAATCAAAATCTACATCAAATCATTAGGTGGCAATCAAGCATATATTCAAGTACTTCAAAAAACAAAAAATTATATGCTTGTGTATTCTTTACGAAAGCTTGTACCCATTGGGTACACAAATTTTGATTTTCAATCAGATTTAAACTATAGAAAGTCTACCTCTGGTTCTGTGTTTACTCTTAAAAGAGGAGCCATTATATTGAGGAGTATCAAACAATCTTGCATTATCGATCCCACTATAGAAGCAAAGTATGTAGTTGCTTGTGAAGCAACTAAAACAGCAATATCATTTTGTAAATTCCTAATTGATCTCAGGCTTGCTCCTATTGTCGATAAGCAAATTACACTTTGCTGTGTTAATAATGGAGCTGCAACTAATTCGAAGGAACCAAGGAGTCATAAGAGAGTCAGCACATAGAAAGAAAATATCAACTATTAAGAGAGATCATTCAAAGATATGTCATTGCTTTTGAAAGGATGATTACGATTGTACGAAGGCAAGGTTCGAGGGGCTATTCAGTACTTTGCTTATTATAAAACTACGCAGATAAAAATCATTCTCCTCCTTTAAGGTTTATCCAAATTCCTAGAGGTTCACTTAGTTTTGAAAACTAGGATGCGCATGAAAAGTAGTCTTCTTATCAATTTTACCGAACTTGGGAAGAGGTTTCTAAGAATTCTCATAATGACAAATGAAATTGCTTCCAGGAAGTTTCAGAACTAATAAATAATTATCATGCACAAAGCCACAAACACAATCTTTACCGCTTGTGCTGTGCACCAATTTTTGGTCAACTTTCTCTAACCAACAAAAGAAAAATTATCATTGATTTCAGTCTTAAGTTACTTGACAATATAGGGAAAAAAAAAATCTAAAGGTTACAAACATAACAAGACAAATAATCAGTATGACTTTCCACAATGTATCAAGCTACC
Organism: Nephelium lappaceum; assembly: GCA_021234005.1. NCBI lineage: Eukaryota > Viridiplantae > Streptophyta > Magnoliopsida > Sapindales > Sapindaceae > Nephelium > Nephelium lappaceum. The sequence goes on from CM038004.1 coordinate 12,939,694, forward strand.
AGCACCCAAGAAAAGACCAAATATTGCAGCACTCCCCACCGTAGTTTGTCCAATATATCTGATCTTCAAAAGTCCTGGAACCTGCACATATCCAACATTCAAATTTATATATATGCATTCTTACTATGCATTGATTTATAACACCAACCAACGACAAGGCTAAATCCAAGCTCGACTCACCATCAGATATGCAAGCAAGAAACTACAATCATTTTCAATCAGAAATGGCTACAACCATGAGGGTGGTATTCAAACAAAAATCCATTCCAAGGCTGATCACTTTTTCCGTCTTTAAATATTGTCTCAATTTGTTCATAACTAAAAACGAAAAGCACATTAAAACACCTTTTCTGCATTCAAATACAAAAGTCCTAACTGCCAGTTTCCACTAGTATATCACACAGTGGACATTACACTAAATTCAGGCTACAACTTAAGGCCTCAATACAAATGGACAAATATGCTCGGATATTTGCTTTCTTTTCTCTCCTTAAGATCTTTTTTCCAATCTCGATAGCAATTTAGTCTTTAAATACTATTCCATGGTACCAACAGAAATGCACTGAGCAGCATTACACCCCTGAAACGTCATCTGCAAATTACAATGAACACATGCAGCTTTATTCTAGCTAGAAATATTTTTTTTAAAAATAAAAAATAAAAATAAAAAGTTCCTTGAGAAGTCAAATAAAATGAACCAAATGTGTATAAATTTTTAAAACAGAACTAATCTATCTGAAACGCACTACTCCTGCTGAAAGCGAATCCTAACACTAGCTAGTCAGCACCTTCACAAAATGTGTATATGTTTCAACAAATCATATGGCAAAAGTTTCAAGTTTAAGCTTTATGCCTTGGCAGATGAAGAATGCCCAGTTAGGCCAGCTAATTAACATTGACTGAAACTGGTCTAAAGTTTAACATGCGTCAGAAAAATTCCAGGTGTTTTACAACATATCAATGTCTAGGGTCAAACCAAGGGCGCACATAAACAAGCTTTTATATTGTAAAAGGCTTGAGAGAAAGTGGGTATGGATAGGACTAAGGGGAGTTTGAACCATCTAAAGCTTATTTCTCTCAAAAATTGAAGCGTATATAGGATATTGGGTTATACATTCAAACAAGATGTAAAAGTTCAGGTTAAAGTTGTTATACACTCAGAATAGTTACTTATCAGCAGAGCACTTGCCTTAAAAGTTTCAACACTGACATTCAACATATCCATCCTACTAATTAAGGCATAATTATACCTTTTCTTCTGTCATCAGAGCATAATAAATTTACCTCACTGACAACTAAATAATTTACTGCGGTAATAAACTAGCAGACCTTCACAATTAAGAAAATGTGAAAACAAATTTAATAGGGGAACAAGGAGTAGCAGGAAAAAAAAAAAACCCACTACCAACTGAAAATTATATGAAAAACTTTAAATCACGATAGGGCAAGACAGATAAGTGCCTGGACATGAACACAACGTTTCCCGTGGAACAATTACCAGAAACCTAGCAAGGATGCGGGTATGTGCTTGTTTTAAGAAGATAAAATACATAATCAACTATGAATAAATATTCCCTAGATACAACTACAAAACAATCATAAGAAATGAATTTGTGCAAGTATTTTTATCAAATGTGCACAGCAGCCTCATAATATACACAATTTACTAGTTAGATGGATTTAGAATCATTTAAACCGCACATGACATTGTTTAACACAGATGGAGATGCGTTTACTTTTTGTAATTATCTCATACTTCTACTTTCAATAGAAGAAATGTCATACTAGTCATAACCAGTATAATAAAGAATAAAACCTAAAATCCAGAAATGATGAAGTGATATATAAGAGTACATTCCTGTCTAAGTAAAATTAAACATATAAATGAAGCTAGGATCACATATTTATTTACATAGTGAAGAAAGATCCACACAAATTAAAAACAATTAGCAAGGTAAGTATTTGAATGCTTCAGTACAAATAGCACCCTAAAAGTTCCACAACTGCACATTGTCTCATACATAGAAGAGAAATGTATAAGATAACTCACCTTATATCTAATCGCCTCATAAGTTCCATAAACAGCACCTGCATACAAAAACAATTTTTAAAAATACAACAAACTCTCAATTCTTGAAAAAACACGAAACCATATATACCAAACCATTGCATCACAAACCTTTCTGGGTGATATTAACTCAATTGATCTTTTCCCATCGAAAACACAAACTTTACGGAATCCGATACAGACTCCTGGACAGATTTTCTACCTATATAACAATACCTTCAATCCCAAACATAACTCCTAGAACTATCTTCTTCACATCATGTTTAATGCCGCTAAAAGGTAGTAAAAATTTAGTTTCATGAAAAATAAAAAATAAAAAATTCCAGTTCACTCAAAAGGGTTGCTTCAGATTCTATTAACTGTTTTGAGTTACTGAATCAATCTATCCCAATCCACCCACTTTACCATCCATTATACATTTCATGTTACTAACATACATAAAATACAATGAAAGCAATTAAAAAAACCAGCTTTAAACACATCAACAGAGGAAAAAAAATCTCTAATTTAAATTCAAACAGATATAAAAGACGCGAATTGATATGAATTTGAATAGTGACTTAGTAGGGTTTAGGATTTCAGAGACAGAGAAGAATGAAGGAAAAGAGAACTGACCAACGGCGCCACCAACGGCGCCGCCTACGCAAGCGCCGGCGGTTACACGTGCCAAGCAGCTGTCTCTTGCCATGTTTCGAGTAATGAGATATGATTTCTTGCTCTCTTCTTGTTTTCTAGTCTTCGTTTGCTCCGTTAACTGCCGCCTCTGTGTATCCAGGCATTTTTTATGGGTAAAGTTCCCAATTTAATCAAAAATTTGATATTTACGTGGGCATATAACTTTTTGTTTTTTTTTATCGTCCTTCCTTTAGCTAACGAATTGATTCCTTTAATCATCATCGGGTATATTTGATTATATAAAAATATTAAAAGATAAAATTACTTCTTAATAAATTTATTTTTTATTTTTATTTTAAAATAAATTTAAAAACTTTAAAATAAATTAAAAATAAATTTAATAAGATCTCCATTGTTCATCTAAAAATAAACTGTGAAAATTAATTTGAAAAAAAAATTAAAAATTAAGTAAAATTTAAAATTTTAATAAAAATATTTTTTTAATCAAATCTTCACTTTCCATCTTAATCAAAATAAATTTATAAAATAATTAAAAAACAATGAACTCTTAACTAGTCACTATATCTCTCCTCTCTCTCTTTTTTCTCATTCTTTTGCTTCTTCTTCCAACTAGCCTCCTTCTCCTTCTCCTCCTCTTCTCTTCTTCTCCTTTGAAACCAGATATGGGTTTGACTTCTTCTTAAATCCTCCTCCTCCTCCTCTTCTTCTTCTTCACACCCAAATCTGAGTTTGAATTTAAACCCAGATTCATCTGAGTCCGCTCTATGTCTGATAGAGCTTGATAGCTCCATTAGATATTCCCATTCTTTTTTAAATGTTTTGGTTATTTTTTGTGCAGTTATTGGTGAAGATGAATGTTTTTCAAATGAATTGAAGATGATTCTAGATGTTTTTCAAATTCCTCTTCTCTCTCTCTTTTTTCTCCTTCTTTTGCTTTTTCTTCCAACTAGCCTCTTTCTCCTTCTCCTCCTCCTCTTTCTTCTCTTCTTCTCCTTTGAACCTAGATTTGGGTTTGACTTCTTCTTAAATCCTCCTCCTCCTTCTCTTCTTCTTTTCACACCCAAATCTAAGTTTGACTTTGAACCCAGATTCATCTGAGTTCGCTCCATGTTTGATGGAGCTTGATAGCTCTATTAGATATTTCTTTTTTTTTTTTTTAATGTTTTGGTTATTTTTTGTGTTGTTACTGGTGAAGATGAATGTTTTTCAAATGGGTTGAAGATGATTCTAGATGGGTTAAGGTTGAAGATGATTTTGAATTTTATTTTTATATTTTTTTTAGTTCTTGTAGAAGATTTGGTGGTATGATGATTTTTTGAGATTGTTGATGATTGTCAAACGGGTTTCAGATCGATTTCAGCTGGATTTTTTTTTTAATCTTTTTAAGGTTAATGATGATTTTTTCAAATGAGTTTCATATGATTTTTTGAGGGTGAAGATGATTTGTTTTCAATTATTAAAGATGATAGAGATGATGAAGAATTTTTGGTGATTGATTGAGTTGAAGATTAATTTTTTTCAATTGAAGATGAATTTAGGAGATTAAAAGAATAACTTTTTTTTTTAAGTTTTGGTTTTTTAAATCCATTGACGGTTATATAGGGGCAATTTCATCTTTAAATACCTTTAAATGGTGAAAGTGACCACTTGACAGCCAAACCCTATTGACCCGTTAGTTCAGGAGAGGATACTACAAAAAAACCAAAAGTTGTAGACATCTGTGAATATTAAAATTCTAGGTAGGTTGAGGGTGATTTCCCCACAATAAAATTGTTTTGGCTGTTCAAAACAGCAAAAAAGAAAAATACAAAATATAAATAAAAAGAATTAACAACTCCTAATAAGTAGTTATCACACTTCACACCTCCTATTTTAATAGAATAAAAATGACATTAGAATCTTATGAAGAAATATTCATTCACTCCTATCAAAGGATATTGAAATAAAAATCCAATATTTAATTGTACAACGCTTTTCTGCTATACCCAAAAATAGCACTTGTGTCACAAGTCCATTAAGGCACAAAAGACCAACAAACCCAAAAACTAAAATATAAGAATGAGGCAATATGAAATTCATTACTTAAGGACACGTCAACAAATGTCACATTAATAGGAACATGTAATAGATCAAATAAGCTTATATGACCACTAACTAGTGTGCTACTAGCAAGTACATTAGGTCATAAACCAATGATCGAGTATCATCTCCATAGGGATTGATTGATTAGCTAAGTACTTATTATAATTAAGACTTACGACTATTTGAAAAATCGATTGGGGAATGATTAATTAACGACTTTATTTATTTATTTACTTTTTTTTTTAACTCAGAATGGTTAATTAACTAACGACAATGTAAACTAAACAAATTAAATTCTAAAGACTACTTTGCAACCTAAGAAGCTCAATCAATATAGAGACTTGGCTAGGGATTATGACTTCTCTTGATTTTTTTCAATGGATTTAGAGAGATTAAGTCATTGAGATTTGAATAAGTATGTTGATCACTAGTTATCACAATTGCACTCATCCATTCTCTCTTGAGATATGCACAAACATACGATCACCTAACCAAGCCTATCTTTTGATGGTCATTGCATTAAACAAGTGTTCATTAAGGTCAAGATACCATTTGATGACTGCAAAGGAGGATTAGTATATCTTTATCTAACCTTATCCTAAGGTATACATTTCATCGAATATATTGCATGCATCTCCTTTCGGTTTCTACATACAAACTTCGAATCATGTGTATAGTGATTAGGCACATACAAGCATCAAGAATTGAAAGTATTTACTCAATACAACACAATTTGTCTTAAGATACATCAAACGCCAATACATTAATGTCTATCAAGGTACATCACAACCCTAGCCACATAAGTGTTTAAGTGGCTAAATATAAAAGCAACAAAGCAATATCAATCATCAATAACATCCTCAACAAATACATAATATCCACTTTAAATAATACAAAGCAAAAGAAGGAGAGAAAAGCTTATAATGATGGAAGTCTTGTAAAAGATAAGTTAACTCCAAGCCAAGTCTTCTTCTCTTTAGTGGATCTTTAAGGATCGACTGTCTAAAGAAGCTTGAAGTGCATTTTTCCCTCTTTCACCAAGATGAAGACTTAATAATGGGTTGGATCCTCTTGGCTACTCACAAGTCCAAAACTCTCTTAAAATTTGATTTGTTCATACTAGACCTAGTTGATTCGTAAACTTGAAGATCTAGATTTTTGAACCTATACCTTCGATCATTTTTTCTTCAAATTTTTCTTTTTTCTTTTTTTTTTTTCAAAAATTTTATATGTTGATTTTTTGAATTTGTTTACACAAAATCTCTATTATCCATAATTGTAATGGATGTTAGAGATTTCAACTTTTTTTTTTTTAATTTTAAAATTTTATTTTTATATTAAATTTAACAAAAAATCTTAATTTTATTTTTTTAATTTTTAATTTTTTTGTTTTGTTTAAATTAAATTAAATTAAATTAAATGATAAAAGGTATTTTGGTGTTTGTATATATTTTGCAATGATTGATATTAGTTTTATTATTATTATTATTATTATTATTTATCAGAGAGATCAATTTAATGAATTTTTCAAACATAAAGGATGACAGAAACTAAAAATATATTTGTGAATAAAAAAAAAATAGTAGTTTACCAAAACATAGAGGTTAAAATGAAATTTTCTCTTAAAAATAAAGAGTATGCCAAATACACTTTTTCTCTTTCTCTTTTTTTCTTTTCAATTAATCTCTATTCAATGCATCATATATGTACAAATTTGTACTTTCATAATACCTTTTAAATACAAACTTATACCACAACTTCCATATTTATAAAATAGATAATTCCAAAAAACTCATTATAATCTGTAAAAATATTCATTTTACAACTATAGTTTCATTTTTGTCCAAAATCTCGTTTAATGTTAAAAAATTAATAAAAATTAATCATTTTACTCTCTATAATTTCATCATTAATTTATGACTATCAAAGGTATTTTCGTCATTTCACATGTTTTCAATGGATATTCTGAGTGTTTTTATTAAAGTCAGGAGGGATTTTAGATAAAAAAAAAATTATATATGATAAAATTGATATTTTTATAAATTATAATGATTTTTTATTTATTTATCTATTTATAAAACCTATCGAAACTTTCACATTTTAACACATATCAAGTACAATGAAAATATAAATTTGTACACGTGTTAAGCATTAAATGCGGAGTGATTTAAAAAAGTGTATTAAGACTTGGGAGAGGTTTTTATTTTTATTTTTTATTTTAACATTGGGACATGCGAGAGTGTATTTTTTATGTTTAAATTAGACTTCTTAAATTTTTTTATCTAAATTCATGTTTAAATAATATGACATGATATGTGAATTGTCAATATCATATTACTTATCACATTATTTCATAATATATAAAATATTAATAATTCAGATATCATATTATTTACATATAAATTTGAGCAAAAATTAAAAACCGAGCATTACTCATTTAAATTTTTTTTTAAAAAAAAATAATAAATAAGAATAAGAATAAGAATGCTAAATGATCGATTTAAAAAAAAAAAAAAAAAAAAAAAAAAGGAACGCTAAATGATCCAATCCTCCACTGATGTCAGTACACGTGTTCAGTGATCTAACGACGATCACCAATTCAAGCATAGTTCTCAACATACGGTAAACAATCCCAACATAAACGGCCGCCTCCTATCAACCGGTATCCATCTGTCAAAGTGTCCCCCGTTTACTTCTTCTTCACGATTTCTCTCTGGCTAACCGGATCACAACAACCAAAACAAACGCATGACATTTCAATTTTCCAAACCCTAATTTCAGCGGAACCCTAATTTCAAAATGGGCGATTCGTCGCCCTTCCCCGACCACAAACTCTGCGGCTTCCTCTGTGCGGTTGTCGCAGCAGTCAACAGCAACAATTCCAACAACCTCCACCACTCCCTGCCTTTCAACGCGCAATGTCACGTCTCCAACGACGGTTTCGTTTCCGAAACCGGCAGTCGTCTTGTCCACGGTGAACACGGACTGTGACGTTTCGGAGTCAAGGAGTAGCAGGACGAGGAGGATGAGGAGGATGGGAATGGTCAACGGGAGCGTAAGCGTGGTGAAGCAGCTGGTCTCGCTGGTAAATCACAAGTGTGTGAAAATTGACGCTCGGGTGATGCGCGTGGTGGAAGAGGCGAGAGTGGTGGTGCTTGTGGATGTTTATTTGCCAGGTTGCCGTCTGGTCGACCGGATGGCAGTTTCCAAAATCCGGTTCGGTTGCTGGTTCTTTGTTCAGACACATTAGGTGCATATTTTCAATTTTAATCTATTTATCTTATTGATCATGATTTTATCTATATTACTGGATGAGTAACCTCACACGTCAACTGCAACCAGGTGGTTATCAAAGCCGATCCAATGGATGTAATTGGTTAGTAAGGTTACCCAATCAGTAAGATAGTCAAATCTGTTTATCGATTAGATTAGTAATGCTAATGCATTTGAAGTCTGTCATGTTCAGTTGTGACTGGGGCCGCAGAAAATCAATGCTTGTGGATGGCGGTAACAATTCTCATGGAAGTAGCATTTGGAATATTTCTGATTGTCATGTTCTCCATTGCAAATTGCATTGTGGTGGTGCTTCAAACAAAAGCCTATTTGAACTACATCAGGTTTTCAAGTGTCTGCCTAGTGTATCAAGTAAAGGGCAGCCTGATTCGTCCAGAGTGAATCCAGCGGACGACTCGTGCAGCTCTGGCATTTCGGAATTAACTGATGATCTTTTATTTTACATACTAACTAGGCTCGGTCCGGTGGACCTTGTCAGGGTTGCAGCTACCTGTCGCCATCTGAGGTCCTTGGCCATATCAATTATGCCGTGTATGAAACTTAAACTGTATCCTCATCAGCAAGCAGCAGTTGAATGGATGTTGCATAGGGAGCGGAACGCCGAAGTTTTGCCACATCCTCTGTTTATGGAGTTCTCGACAGAAGATGGGTTTTGTTTCTATTTGAACAGTGTTTCTGGTGAAATAGTTACTGAGTTGGTTCCCACTATTAGAGATTTCCATGGGGGAATGTTCTGTGATGAACCTGGCCTCGGTAAGACTATAACTGCTCTTTCCCTTATTTTGAAGACACAAGGAACGATGGCTGACCCGCCTGATGGAGTTCAAATTGTCTGGTGCACACATAATGGTGACCATAGATGTGGCTATTATGAACTTAGTGGTGCTAAATTCAACTGTAATAATAGGAAAAGATTTTTGAGTCAAAGTGTTCATAGGGGACAATTATCTTTAGATAATGTAACTCCCGTGGAGGATTTAAAATACTCGCTGCCTAAAAGAGCCCGTTTAGTGGATCAAGATGAGCAAATTGAGGGATTCGGTACTTTTCGTAGTGTAGGAATGGAACTGTCTTCAGCTCCAAGCTGTGAGCCAGCAACACGTTTGGTTCGGTTTACAAGGAGTATGAATCGAATCAGGAAGAATCTTTTCCATTCATATGATGGAGAATCTAGTATTTCTAAAGATAGCAAAAGCGAAAGAAACTCAACTAGAAGGAAGCATGCTAAAGGTACTGCTGCACATGTCTCTCAAGGACATCAAGTTGGTTTGTCACGTATTGTGTCTAACAGTTCCCAGAAGTCTAAGAAGCCTACCACAGACCATTTTGTATGTGATGAAACCTGGGTTCAGTGTGATGCTTGTCATAAGTGGAGGAAGCTTACAGATGGAAATGTAGCTGATGCTACAACAGCATGGTTTTGTAGTATGAACACTGACCCCGCGCATCAAAGTTGCAGAGATCCAGAAGAAGCTTGGGATAATTGTCAGTCTATTACATACTTGCCAGGATTTCACACCAAAGGAACTTTGGGGGGAGATAATCAGAACGTATCATTTTTCATTGGTGTTCTTAAGGAGCACTATGCACTGATTAATATTAAAACCAAGAAAGCCTTAACTTGGTTAGCTAAACTATCTCCAGACCAACTTTCTGAAATGGAAACAGTTGGTTTAGTTAGCCCAATTCTTGGTGCTTTTGCGGATGGAGATGCCCAAGGGTTCTGCAAAATATTTCAAGCATTTGGACTTATAAAGAGAGTGGACAAGGGTGTTAGTAGATGGTATTACCCACGAACTCTTGACAACCTGGCATTTGATTCGGCTGCTCTTAGAATTGCTCTCTGTGAACCATTAGATTCGGTCAGGTTATATTTGTCAAGAGCAACTTTAATTGTTGTACCATCATATTTAGTTGATCATTGGAAAACCCAAATCTATAAACATGTCAGACCTGGACAATTGCGACTTTTTGTCTGGATTGATCATAAAAAGCTTTCTGCTCATGGTCTGGCATGGGACTATGATGTTGTTATAACGACCTTTAACCGTTTGAGTGCTGAGTGGGGTCCTCGTAAGAAAAGTCCAATGAGGCAAGTGCATTGGCTTAGGGTAATTTTAGATGAAGGGCATACTCTTGGCTCGAGTCTTAACTTGACAAACAAATTGCAAATGGCTATTTCATTGACAGCTTCAAGTCGTTGGATACTAACAGGAACTCCAACTCCAAACACTCCCAATAGTCAACTGTCACATCTTCAACCAATGCTTAAGTTCCTTCATGAAGAAGCATATGGACAAAATCAGAAGTCATGGGAGGCTGGTGTTCTTAGACCATTTGAAGCAGAGATGGAGGAGGGTCGATCACGTTTGCTGCAGCTGCTCCATAGGTGTATGATTAGTGCAAGAAAGATAGATTTGCAAACTATTCCTCCTTGCATTAAGGTGGTTACATTTCTGAATTTCATGGAGGAGCATGCAAGAAGTTATAATGAACTTGTAGCTACAGTGCGGCGCAATATACTCATGGCTGACTGGAACGATCCTTCACATGTTGAAAGTTTACTGAATCCAAAGCAGTGGAAGTTTCGAAGCACAACTATTAGGAATGTCAGGCTGTCGTGCTGTGTTGCTGGCCACATCAAAGTAACTGATGCTGGTGAAGATATTCAAGAAACAATGGATATTTTAGTTGAAAATGGTCTTGATTCTAATTCGGAGGAATATGCTTTTATTAAATATAACCTCCTTTATGGTGGTAACTGTCTCAGGTAACATATCACGTTTGATGGCTTTTGTCAACTTTTAACTTTAATTTGCAAATTGCTTAATTTGTCATTACTGGTTATTATCTTCCTCTTGATTTGGGTTTTAGATGCAATGAATGGTGCCGTCTGCCAGTCATTACGCCTTGTATGCATCTTTTGTGCCTTGATTGTATTGCATTGGACAGTGAAAAGTGTAGTTTCCCTGGTTGTGGTAACTTATATGAGATGCAAACTCCTGAGATATTAACTAGGCCAGAAAATCCCAACCCAAAGTGGCCTGTCCCTAAAGATCTTATTGAGTTACAACCTTCATATAGGCAGGTAGACTTTGTTCATAGTTGAATTTTTGTTATTTTTTCACAATTCCATATGTAAACAACATAAACCATGACGTGCTCTTCTGCTGTTGATTTATATTCAGGATGACTGGAATCCTGATTGGCAGTCGACTTCTAGCAGTAAAGTAACTTATCTTGTCAACAAGTTAAAAGCACTGCAGAAGGTTAATGAAAATGTCAGTTGCCCTGTGGATGAAGTTAATGAAGTTAATCAAATCAAGGAGCAACTTTGTGCCTCTCAGATGAGCAATTCAAGCACTTTGTTGAAGCAAAACTGCGGTATAGCTAGTGTGGATTTTGACAATAGACTTCCGGAGAAAGTTATAATTTTCTCTCAGTTCCTTGAGCATATACACGTTATTGAGCAGCAGGTAAGTTATAATTTAAAATTTTCTAGACACGCTTTTGTGCAGTTTACTTTCTTGTAAAATAATGGCTGAAGATCTGCTTATTTGTATTCCAGTTAACAATTGCTGGTATCAAATTTGCTGGTATGTATAGTCCAATGCATTCTAGCAACAAGGTATGTTTCTTATTTTTACCTCTCAAATTCATATTTCTAATATTTCTTGTCGTGCTTCATATTAATATACTTTCACTTGTGCAGATAAAGTCACTAGCTACGTTCCAGGATGATGCCGGTTGTCTGGCTCTTGTAATGGATGGAAGTGCTGCATTGGGTCTTGATTTGAGCTTTGTAACTCATGTTTTCTTAATGGAACCAATTTGGGATAGAAGGTAATACTTATTTATTATAATATCATGCTATACACACACACACACACACACACACATATTGAGAATGAAAATGAAAATAAATAAATATCTTCTATTATCTAGAGGTTGGTGCAATCTATCTTTTCTTGAAGCACCATGATTTCTTATTAAGTGCTAGATCAATTTCTTGATTTTTGCCTTCTTAAGAGTTTTTGTTGTCTCGATGTGAAAACTCTTAGGCAACCTGGACTTTTCATGATTCATGCTCTAGGAAAGATAATGTGGCCTACACTAAATTGCATGAGTTTGGTACTTGGGTCATCAGCTCTTCTGATGGGCTTAGGTTTTGGTCTTCAAAATTTTGTACTTGAACCATTTTGAATTTGACTTTAAAAAGTGATGGAAATGTCATAAAATGGGCTAAAAATAAGAACAATGGACATTTTGAAGATGAAGTTAGTTTTTTGTTTTGTTCTGTTTTTTTTTTTTTTTTCTCCAGACAATTTTATCTAAATATACTCCTTGGGATACAAATAACAAAACTTATTGAAATGGGCCAGAAATGATCTTCACCCCTATTTTTAGGTCATTTGTGTCTTTATTACTGGAAATTAACTCAATTAATTTTCATTCCAAACTCAAATGCTTCTTGTTCCCAATTCACCATGAATAAATTTGATTATAATAAAATTATTGCAAAATTTTGAATAACAGATCCAAATTAAAAGGTAATAAATGTGTGTGAAATATGCTCAACATAGTTCATTGCTGTGAGGAACAACTCTTGTTTTTTGTTCTTACTCTATCTGATGTCTGTTAAATATAATAATTTACTGCTCTTCTATTTCTTCATTATTATATATATTTTTTGGAAGGAAGGAGCTAACAAAATGACGTTACTTTTGTCTCATTTTTGTTGAAACCTTATCAGCATGGAGGAACAAGTCATCAGTCGTGCTCATCGGATGGGTGCTACTCGTCCTATTTATGTAGAAACTTTAGCAATGCGTGGTACAATTGAAGAGCAAATGCTGGAATTCCTACAGGTTTTGCTTTTTTCTGAAATGATTAATCTAATTGTTTGTCACATTAGTTGAATTGGGTAATTAATTTTACTTATAATTTATTCCATTACAGTATCTGCTTGCTATTATATGCTTGTCGTTGATCATCATTATAGTTTATGAGATACATTTTATTAACATCTATCCTTTTTCATTTGGATTACTGAAAAAGAAACCCCTAAAAATGGTGGATATTGGATAGAATAAGAGTGAATTTCATCAATTAGGAACCTGTGCTTCATATTTGCAGTAAGCTTTATAAGATGACCATCTCAGATTCTGTCACTTGAATTGACTGACCTCTACATCAGAGAAAATGTATGCACCTTCTAGAGAAAGAGAGAAGGGAGGCAAGACTCAAGAGTCAAGTTGATCACTCATCAGTCATCACTTGTGTAGAATTTTATATATTAGAATACCAAATTAAGGTGCCCTATATTTTTTATTTTAAAAAGACTAGCTTCAACTATTGTCTTGGATTACACATGGGTAAGTATTATTTTCTTCTTTTGCAAGGGTCCTTTTCTTTTATGCCTGTCATGCTCGGTTATGTTTTTGGTTATCTATAATTTCAACTGCAGCTTGAGTAAACTGTTTGCATTATTTTCCTTCAGGATGCTGATATGTGTAGGAAATTCTTGAAAGAAGAGAGTGGAAAACTTGATCGAGAAGGGGCACGCTCTCATCGTACATTACATGACTTTGCTGAGAGCAATTATTTGGCACAACTTAGCTTTGTACGAACATAACAGAAAGGTATGTGTACACATATATGTTGTATCTTATAATTCTTCTTACATCACAATTTGTTTTGGTCGCAATACAAAATACGCTAGAATCATTTTTGTAAAATGTTTGTGGAACATAATAACTTTGTATAGTTGTCATTCTCTGGCTTTCTGATTACAAAGTTTAAGGATAGCAAAGACAATTATAAGGATTTTATATATCTATTTTTTTACTATCATTAAAACTTATAATATTTTTATTATGTTGCTTCTGAATAATATAGAAGCATGTTTGAAGAGGGAAGATATCTGTGTGAGTTGTAATCATGACCAGAGCCTTCTTCATAACAAGTTTGGAAACTCAATGCGTGAATTAAATGGTCAAATAAGTAAAATGTTTCTTTTCCATGAAATTCTCTCATTAGTTGTCTTCTTAACCAGGTACTCTTTTGGCAGGAAAGTGACCGAAAAGTTGGACTATCTGGAAGTGAGGTCCTCTTGTCAAGAAAGACAACTTCCAGTTCAAAGTTCCAAAGTTCAGTTTTTATGCTGCCACACACAGTAATGGTTAGGTTGAATTTGATTGGTGGGCCCAGGATGCCTCATCTAATTTTATGAGTTTAAATTAGGGTGTCTGAAATTACCCCCCAGCGCCTGCTACTCTAGTTGTCAACCTTTTGATGCTGAGTTACATTTTGTCTGGTTTCAAAGCCCAACCGTAGAGCATTTGAGCTTAGAAAAAGTAGACGGCCATAATTAAGCAGACAATATGTTTGCAATGTTGTAATCGATGTGCAGCCTCATTGAAGAAATGTGAGAGCATTAAGCATTTAAATGTTTGGTTATTCTTAAGGGAAGTCCTCTAAAGGTGTATGTCAGGAAAGAGGTGGGGCAAATGCATATATGAGTTCATGCCATGACAATCTTTATGGAAGGGCAAGTCTTTCTAATTTGTTTGCATTTCTATCAAGAATGCAGAAGAAATTTTCTCACTGAAGTGGACAATTTGGTCAGGTAATTATTCTATTTTGCTGGAACTTTCCAGCTTAATAACTTATTTCTTGACTTCTTTGTGGACTCTGGCATGTTCATTTTTTTGGTGCCTAGTTATCGTTCTGTATTAGTCATCTTCTCACGGGTGACTTTCTTTTGCTTCTTTTCAGGAGATGTGACCTTCCGTATATACAATTATATTTGATATTCATTTATCGGCCATAGACAACTCATAAGTCATGACATTCATGAATCATATTTTGCTGCCAATATCTTCAGTTTAATGACTTCTATTTTGAAGGGAGCATTTGTAGCTGACATAGCTGACATACGCATACAATGTGCACATGGCAATGGAAGGATGTCTAAAGCAGGATACAAATATCATTCCTTGGTAGAACTTGTACAAGACCTTTGGGCTTAGCTTGTAGGTCTGATGAATTTTGACATGATGTTTAATCTCGCATTTGGGATAAATTATGTCCAATTGTGGTCAATTCTAAGTGTAGTTAATTCAGGCCATTGTTACAGTGTCATGTCTGAGTTCCCCTGGCTTATGTTCTCAATTTTGGTGATGTATGTGGTTAAGCAGGATGAATGTCGTGTTTGAGTTCCCCTGGTTAATGATCTCACTTTTGTGACGTATATAGTTAAGTAGGATGGTGTCGTGTTAAAGCTTAAATACAAAATTTCAAATTTATATTCATTCTTTTAAGCTGCAAGACTCATTCATACTTTGGTTTCCTTTAATCAGGTCCCTTCTTGCTAAACAAGCGTAGAGGCTGGTGGTATCACTTGATTCCTTGGTAGCGAAGATTCTAAAAGCTAAGTACTTACCCAGGTGTGAGTTTCTACAAGCTTCTCTCAAACAAGTAGGTTCCCATTTCTGGCGCGGTATTTTGTGGGGAAGAGACCTTCTTCTTAAGGGCTTGCACTGGCAGGTAGGAAATGGGAAATATATTAAAGCCTTCAAAGACCCATGGCTTCCAAGCCTGAACTCATTCAGACCTGTTACCCATAACGACAGTATGGTTGTCCTAGTATCAGACCTCAGTGACTCTGATAACCACTGTTGGGGCTCTCAGAAAATCAACCAAATCTTCCTTCCAGTAGATTAAGAGGTGATCTTCTTCACCCCAATTGGTGCAAGAGACATACAAATTAAGTGGAGCTGGTACTGTTCTTTGGAATCTTGCTGTTTCCCCAAAGGTTAAAATTTGTGTGCGGAGAGGCTGTCTGAATGCTCTTCCAATTAGAGCTAACCTGGCTCGAAGGAAAATTGTGGTGAATGGGAACTGCCGCGGTTGTGATTCAGATGTAGAAACATATGCTCATGCCTTGTTTTGGTGTCCCAAAAGCCAACATACCTGGAGCTCGTTTGTTGCGGGAAATTTAATCAATAATTTTAATAACTTCAATATTATGGAGGCGTTGCAAGGGGTCCGGAAAGCCACCAATCAAGAGACTCTATCAAGCTTTTGTGTAGTGTTCTAGAGTATCCGGGGTAATCGTAATGCGGGCATCCACTTTGGTAAAGTCAAGGACCTAGAAGAAATGGTCAGTTGGGCCCTTAATCTGCTATTTGATTTCCAGTGCCCCAAAGCAGCTCTCTCCCTCCAGTTCTTCTCCCCCCCCCACCCCCCGCCCCGCGCCCCGCCCCCCCCGCCCCCGCCGCCGCCTCCATGGAGGATCACAGTTGGCGTATTGCCACTGAAACTTGTTTTTTTTCTTGATGCGTTCTGCTTTGTAATGGTCTGTTTAAGATTTTTTTTTTTTTTTTTTTAAGTCATCCATACAATATCAGTTATGTTCAAGTTGTACTAAGCATTCCCAATTCTGTTATTGCTAGTATTTGATGCACGATGCTCCCAAGATTTTTTTTTTTAATTTATTGTTGGCATAAAAAAAGGAACCTTATCAATGAAGATTCTCAAATAAATCAGTCGATATATGTTGGAGAGACCTGCATATTTTGGTAGTCGAGCCTTGAGGTTTAAAGTTTTAGTCAATGCTTTATATATCAGTCGAGACTTGAGATTTAAATCAAATCTTTCGACTTTATCACCAAATCAATAGTTTCAATGTCACTAAAATATGTGTACCGATAAAAACGCCCCTAATGAGATTTTTTTTTTTTATCTTTCTCTTATCTTTTCCCCTTCTCCTTTCTTTTCATTTTTTCTCTCTTTTTGCCCTTATCATTTTTATATATCGGTTTTTGAATGATCTAAAAGAACACTTACATGTGAAAGAATAACTTGAAGATCTAAATATTAAAAAGTCAAGAGCAAGAAAAAAAGCTCGAATATGGAGTTCATGTTTTTCACTTTCTTCTTTCTTTCATTTTTCTTTCCTTTTTCTCTCACTATTTTTATTTATTATAGCTAGAGGATCTAAACTATTTTAATTATTTGATCAATTTTGTGAAATAATGATTTCTTTTTTCTTGTCTCTATTCACATTTTTGGAACATTAAAGAAAGAGGGGTAAACAAGCACGTGAGGAAGACAATTGCTTCCACAACATTAAGGAAACAAGAGGTACACAATCATTTAAGGGGTAAGATGTGCTGCCGTTCACATAATTGTTATTAGCGTCATTACCAAATACGTAATGGCCTTTTTCTTAATTCCGAACGCTTTGCAACAGTTACAAAAGTGACCAAATAGGTCCTTGACAATTTGAATTATGCCATCGTGGTCCCTAAATTTAAATAAACTAATAAAAAAGCTTTTTCTATTATTTTAATTATTACTTTGGCCACAATTTAACATTAAAAGACAAATATGTCCTTTAAAAGTTAAATGCCCATCTCAATAAAAAAACAGGGTAATTTAGATAAAATAATAACTGAATATTAAAAGAACATATATATATTTTTTGAAGTAGAGATGAAAGGGTGCTTCTACCAACGATGGAGTTTAGGGCTGGAAAAACGGGTTGCTAGGTCAAGTTGAGGGCAATTTGATTCAATTAATTTAGATATTTAATCAACCCAACACAAATTCATTTAGTGAACGAGTTAAGGCTTTTGAATTCGACATGAATTCATTTATAAATGGATGATATGACAGGACATATCATAATTAATTCGCCTATTAAACAAATCATATAAGGTTTTAACCTTTTAATTCATTTGGCAATCTAATTCGTTTATTAAATGGAATGAGCTATACTGTTTGATAATCCTTAGCAGTAGAATTATATATATATATATATATATATAGACACACATACACACATACATGCAGAGTTTTAACCCCTTAACCCATTTGACGATCTAATTCGTTTATTAAATGGATTAGCTATACTTGTTTGAATCCTTAGCAGTAGAATTATATATATAAATATATATAGACAGACACACACATACATGCAGAGTTTTAACCCCTTAACCCATTTGACAATCTAATTCGTTTATTCAATAGATTACCTATACCTATTTGATAGTCATTAGCAATAGAATTACAAATCCAGAAATTTAATATATATATATATATATATATGGAGCAGGATCGGGAGACACAAATTTTGACATAAGTTTTGACATAATTTTTCAACTATTGGATTGAAAATAAATGAATGGTGTGGATCAATTGTTAATTTTGAATTTTTACATCTCACCATATTTGATCTCTACCACTTATTCAAATAAAAAAATTATCAATTTAATTTTCATTTAATATTTTTTTAATTTAGTTAACCAGATCATGCAAACAATATATAGGTTTGTAGCTCTCAACATAAACTTTTAAATAAGATCTATATTACATATGTTTAAACAAACATATTGATCAAAATAGCCAAAAATCAAAAATCAATTAAAAAATAATAAATAAAGGAAATAGAGAATAGGAAAGAACATAAATGAAGAGAGAGAAATTGGTGCACATGTAATAATCTGGTGTAATATAATCTCCAATAACTCTCATCTTTGCAAAAAAAAAAAAAAAAATGTATCATTCATTGCTTTTCAATCCAATGATTGAAAAATTATGTCAAAACTTGTGTCAAAATTTGTATCCACCAATCTTGTGCCTATACGTGTATATATATATATATAGAGAGAGAGAGAGAGAGAGAGAGAGAGAGAGAGAGAGAGAGAGAGAGAGAGAGAGAGAGAGAGAGAGAGAGAGAGAGAGAGAGAGAGAGAGAGAGAGAGAGAGAGAGGAGGATGAAGAACTAGAATAAAAGAACTAAACAAAACTATAACGCAAATCATAACTAAAAAAAACTATAAAATAATGGAAACACTTTATTTTAATCCCTGGGGTTTTAAAATATATTAGAGTTTTAAAACTCTTTTAAAAATAATTCTTTTCATCCCTAACTTATCAAAAACTTTCAAAAACTCTTAAAAAAAAACCCAAAACCATCAGTCAACTGACAGTCAATATTACCAGAATGCGTAAAAAAATATTGTCAACTAACGGTCAATATTAATAAAATGCGTAAAAAAATATTTTTACTCTTAATAATTGTTAATTTCATATAAATTACCAGATTATCCTAATAAAATAATGAATTTATAAGTTGAATTATCTAAAATATCTTTAAATTTAAGTTGTTAAAAATGGCCTAGAGTAACCATTGACCGTCAGTTGACTAACGGTTTAGACTTTTTTGAAGAGTTTTAAAAAAAAAAATAAGAATGAAGAGAGTGGTTTCCAAAAAAGTTTTAAAAACTTGATATTTTTTGAAACATTAAAGACTATAATGAAGTTTTCCCTAAAATAATTTGGTAGATTAAGAAATATGAATAATAAAGAATACATGAGGAGATTATTGTTGATCTCCTTCCAATCTCCTCAATTGTGGATAGAGACTAATGAGGTCCTAACCTCGAGACCTTATTGATCTCCTTCCATAAAGGATGAGATTAGCAACGATATCCTCCAAATTCGAGGAGACTGACAATCTCTTTCTATTGGAGATCTTCATCAACTACTCCCAATGGGAAGAGATCGGATCTCCTCCATTATAGAGGACACCAGATTTCTTCCATCTTGGAAACAATTTTTAATGATCTTCTCCCACAGGGAAGAGGTCCAATCTTAGGTAAATCAAATCTCTGCTTCACTAGCAATGCATGTGAATATATGTTTTTTTTTTTTTTTTTTTTTTGTAATTGTTTTCTATTCCATATTAAATACATTTTAATTTTTTTAGTCTATTTTTCAAACTTTAGTTTTATTTATAGAAGTTAAAAAGGTTAAAGTATCCCTTGACCGGTAAGTTTGACTAATGAAAGTATAACTGAGGGACCAAAATGTCCTAATTCAAATAATTTAAAACCAATTTGATCATTTTCATAAGAGTTATTATCATTTTTCCATCTGATAATTGATGAGAATCATTATTTTTTCCTTCTAAGAATTTTGAAAAGGTTAACAAACCCCTTAAAATAGTATTAATTAAAGTCAAAAGAAGAGATAAAATGATGTTTTTTAAATTAATTGGGTAAAAAATGATAATTCATTAATCATCAATGGGAAAAATAATTATGACTTTTTTCGTTAAAGTCACACACTACTAGGAATAAAAGAAAGAAGTCTAAGATTTTATATGATAATTGCCGTTATTACTATTGTTAATACTATTGCCATATTTTGTGGATTGAGATTTTTCACTTAAATAACTCTACTACCCCCCTTAAAAGTAGATGATGTAACCTTTATAAACACAAATGAACCAATAGATTAATTCCATTTCAGTATCAATTGGTTTCCGAATAAAAGCATAAATGAAGAATGAATAAATAAATAAAAATAAAATAAACCAAGATGCATTCACTTCTTGAACACAACAGAGTCTAGTCATGTATTCTGTATGAATTTACATAGAGCCGTTCAGAGATTTCATGTCATGGAACCTACTTATTTACACGCGGTACCTACTCTTAGCACTTCCCTCCGCAAAAAATTTAAGGAAATGTAAAGTTAAGAAAAGAAGACATGGACTCATTTGCGGTGAAATTTTTTAGAAAAAGGAAAACCAAAGACCAGGGGAAGAAACCACCTCCCACCCCCAATCTGAAACCAAAATCTGAGGGTATATAATCCTGCCTTCGCTTTCTTCAATCTCCGAAGCCAAGATTTAAAACGTCCGCTTCAGATTGTCTGATAGCAGGACTCAAACGAGGTAGATTCAATGAGCTAACCCTTCTCTCCCTATGCTTACATTAGACTTGTCAACCATGGAAACATTGTATTGCTGATATACCCTAGCTCTGTTTGCTGCCCACCACTGTTCGGCTTGCTTCTCGCTGAAACGCTTCCGACTGCAGGCAAGAGGAATAAGTACACCAAAAGTTAATGATCTTAAATGAGAACGATTGGTTACTTGGATATATCTAATGTCGTAGTTGATATCTTCGCTATAAGTAAAGTTGAGGATAAAAGCTTGCAAGCCCAGGCCCTAAACACGGTCCATCCCACCTACCTTTGCTAGCAAAATGGGTTAGTTTAACTCAAAAGCATAAAAAGCAGTGATGATGCTTATTCACAATCTGGGTTGATTTCCATGACCATCAGACTTGTCTAGTAGCTAATCTCAAGTGCACCAGCTTATATAAAACTTGCAAAACCTGCATGTGGTCAAGGAGAGAAAGGGGTGGCAGCTTATCATGACATACCTGAAGCGAACTCGCTTAAGATCTTTGACACCTCCAGGCAAAGCAACGAGGGTAATGTACACACCAGTCTCATCTTGTTCAACCCATTCATCTCCATGAGTAGGTTCAGCTTTCGTTGCTCTATTTTTGTTCCGGGTTGATGCTTCGAAATGTGATACTTCAGTTTGACTTGATGTGTAGTTATAGCTGATGTCTGACCCATTAGAAATCATCAAGTTGTTTGATCCATTTGAAACTGCTTCATGGCAACTCATAGGACTGCTCAGTTGTTCAGCGGCCACAGAAGAAACATCCCAAGGAGGAGTAGGGCTGGAATAACAAAAGGAAGGAGAATTGCTGCTTTTAGCTGCTCCAAGAGGTAATCTTTCGGCCATGTCCTTCAACTACCAAAAATCAATTGCCAAGAATAAATTCAGATGAGTTGAGTTTTCATATAAGTGCAAGCAACTACCTGTAGCTATGCATAGAAGTTATACATGACACTAACATTTGGCACGGAAGTAATTTATTGGTTTTAGAACTCATAAAGACCTGTCAATAAGTAATAAGCAAAGCATTTGGCAATTTTCCCTAAAAGTCTTTTTCCTTTTAATTTTTTTTATTACAATAAATGTAAACCAAATCCTAATGGTTTTTTCTTTTTTTTTTTTTGATAAGAAAACCAAATCCTGATGTTAGTGAGATACGAACATAAAACCTGGTGCACAAGAGGCTTTACCAATTGAACTAACTTACCTATGTAGAATTTAAATTTTTATACATATTCATTACTATTTATTTATAATTTTATAATATCATGGTCTCTTTCTTACCTAAAAAATAACACAAAATGGTCAATAGAAACCTGTGATTGGTTACAAAGGCATTCGAACACAGAGGATGAATTCATAGGTGATTCACCAAATGCAGTAGCTTCAATTTTCTATCCAGTGAGAAAGCAAAATATCCTCTTTATATTTATGCCGCAAGTTTGTTTACTCCAGGACATATCATTATCCTCTATATTAAGGGTATAACACGAATATTTAACTTACTTGGCCAGTGAGCGACTTAATTACTTCTTTTGCTGCTTTGCATTTTGCAGACTCTTCTCCTGCTACTGCAATAGCCTCCTTCAGTTGTTTGGTTGTTCTTTCCAGCTCAATTTCCTGAAGTTGTGCTTTATGGGTAAGTTCTTCAACCTGCATTATACTAAACATTAGCAACACAAACATGCTTTACATTAATGTATAATATAACTATAAATTTTAGTCCCATAAGTGCTTGCCCGAAGATAAAAATTTATGGCTTTTAAAACTATAAATCAGCACGATGTACATTATAACTTTCTACACCAATATTGTTCTAGTGATAAAAACTCATTTTCCATGATAAGCATGACAAGTAAACATCAATGCAGTCTAAAAAGAGACTAAGCTACAAATCCTTATTGTGATTACAAGCTAGCATAAAATTATGAAGCAGGAAATACCCAAAAAAGGTTTTAAATTGGCTCTTATTGTGCATAAGAACTGAAGACAATGCCATTAGTCTTTGCCGGTACATGAAAGTTTCCACATGCAATACAAAATCAAAAGGGTTAGGCTATATCAACTTACAAAAGTGCACTTCCAACATCTACCTATCCATTTTCACTCAATCCAAAGGTGGTTGTTTTTTTCACTCAATCCAAAGGCTGTTATTTACCCTTAAATTCATTCACTTTTCACTCTTGGATTGAGTAAAAATAGATGGACAGATATTGAATTCACTTTTTTATGTCAAATTTTAAAGTTGATATAGCCTAACACACCCCCCCACTCCAAAAAAAGGAAATGGAAGTTCCTAAGATGGATGCAGAAGGAAATATTGATTGGAATGAAGCAATCTCTTCTTTCTTTGTGATCCCTAATCTTGTTTTCCTACTTAACTGGAAAGGGAAAAAAATTCTTGGTTCCTTATTTCTTAATCACTGTTTCTTTAAGACATTGATTGGTTTTCATCCTTTATCAACTCAATGTAAAAGTTTTATTTTTGAATCTTCAGCACTTGCAAAGGTTACAATTCATAGTTGTGCATAATTTGAAAAAGGATAAGGGAGTCAATCCATTGCTATGGATTGTGATTTGACTTATGGAGTAAGGATTATATTATTATGCCTAGCAGAGGCCTTTTGGGTTTTCCTCAATCATCTTATCACATTTTTAGCCTTAATTTTGAACATTTGAGAAAAAAGTGAGGTATTAAACCATCATGACCTCTGTACTGAAAGTTGGTAGGTCATTTGGATTGTGAAAGACATAAAAATTTTTCAAGAACAAAAGTAAAAATTGGAGAAATACTAAAATCATTAAGCAGGATACATTTACTCCAGAATCACCATCAACAGACTAAAAATCTCATTCAGTAAAATCTAGAGAATAATCTTTATACATTTCCCTAAGAGAGTAAACATGCTCAGCTATTGTTGCCATACCATGCTTCACATTATAAACACTACTATATGCACATCTTGACTTCAAGCCACTAAAAAATGAAAGTTTCCTTAAGTGACAAATACATGGTGGCAGTAGAAAGAAAATGCATGCATCAAAATATAAGTTCTGAAGATAGATGATTGAGATTATAATAGACAAACATATACCTGAGCCCTTAATTTAACAACTTCTTCACTTAAACCATCAGCTGTCCTTTTAGCATCGTCTACAACAATTTTTGGCGATGCAAACCCTGAAAGAGTTGGGGTTGGAGTTGTCGCACGAGGTGGACTAGATCGTCTTGATGTGGGTGATGTTGCACGAGACATAATTCTTGACCCAGGAAGAGAAGCTGAGAAAAACTTCTTGGTTGAACCAAATACTGGGTTGGAAGATTTAGAGCTATTAACAGCAATGCTCCCTGAAACTCCATTTGGGAGGGGCAAAACTCGTGTACGACTAAAGTCTGGTTTTTTGTTTCTTTTGAAAGATCCGCTCTCCATTACTTTAGATAATTCCATAGATGAATTTCTTCCAAGTTGGACATGAGATCTTGAAACGGAATTTTCATTCTTTTCAGCTGTCTCATTTAGTCCCTGATTCATACTTCCTTTCCTACTCAGAGCAGAGTGAGATGAAGAATTGGTTTCAGTAGCTTTCCCAAGTTTGCCAAAACAAGTATCACAGACACGATAAGGTTTGTTGGGGTTTGGTGCCATGGAAGCCTTTAAAGACTTCTTACTACTACATGAATGGCAGTATACAAGTCCACAATTGTAACAATTGTGCCGTTTCCTTTTAAAATTAAACAGAAGCCGACACCCAGAACACATTGATTGATCAACACCAGATACCCACTTATGAAGGCATATTGCTGCAGTAAAACTAGTGCCACAAACAATACTTTTGACTTGTTTGTCTTTCAAAGCTTCAATTAATGATGGGGAACTTCTATCTTCAGCATCTCCATGACCTAATCGACCATTTGCACCTTTTCCCCAGCTATAAACTTCAGTTCTTGAGGTTAAAACTGCAACATGATAAGCACCACAAGCTATTTCTTCAACAAAATTTTTTGTAAGTTTCCCTTCTACACGAGTAGGGAGTTTACCATCAGCTTTAGGATCTCCCAGCTGACCATAAACAGGGCTCCCCATCGTGTACACATGGCCTGTTGTAGTCAGTGCGACAGTAAGGCTGTGTCCACAGGCAACTTGACAGAAATTGGGTTCAACAAGAGCAGCAACGCAAGTGGGCTCCAGTTTAGCTTCCTTGTCTCCATGTCCAAGACGACCTTTATCACCATCTCCCCATGTAAAAAGTTTTCCTGAAGAACAGTTGCTGGAACTTGAAGAGCCAACCATGATTTCAACAACAGCAGCAGTATGCCACACGCCACAAGCTGCCCGCACAGTCCGGAGGCCCTTAAGGGACTCCACTTCCCTTGGAGTCGACACACTTCTACGATCCCCATGTCCTAGAACACCAAAAGTTCCATCCCCAAAGGTAAACAATTGCCCTGCAGAGGTTACAACAGCGGTGTGCCATGGTCCACAAGAGACTGATGAGACGTGTATTCCCTCAAGGGGTCCATTTAATTTTTTTGGAACCCACAGACTCACTTCATTCCCATGTCCAAGAAGCCCAAAATTGCAAGTGCTACCACCCCATGTGTACAACTCACCAGATAGAGTAACAGCACAAGAATGATATTCCCCACATGCAACATGTTCAATGTTGATATTTTTAAGAGAATCTACAAGCTTTGGATGTGAGACATCAGAGTCTACGCCATGTCCAAGTCTGCCTCCCAATTCCTCCCCCCATGAAAAGACTTCTCCTTGCTTGGTTACTAAAGCAGCATGTCGCCCACCACAAGCTATATTCTGGACATCCAGTACAACTGCAGACTCCAAAGCCTTAGGCACGAGGGAATCTGTCTTATTGCCAGAAGAACTTCCAGCTCTATATATACCCCCACCCAAAATGCCATCACCAGTACCTTCCCCCCAAATAAAAACATCTCCTAAAGAGTCACTGTCATCATGACCAGAGCCTTGACTAGATGAACTAACTGCACTCGATAAACTCATTCTAAAAGCATCCCCGCTACCTTTTAAGCGGCCAGTTCTTCCATCGGAAGCCTCCAGATGACACAGAATTAACTGAACCACAAACGGAGTCTGAAGGAAATAGAACCTTGGGAGGCACACCATACAACATTACATCAGAAAACACTTTCTCAAAACCATTTTTAGGAGGGCTATCATATGGAGTATGAATGCGAAGGGGATCTAACCCATCCTACATCACCAACAAGAGAATTTTCTCACTAACAGAATACAAATTGAAGCATGGCATAAAGAAAAGGGAATTAAAAGGAACACCTTCTGTGAACTACAGCCACTACCAATTGGAGAACTCAAAGGAGAACTCCTTTGAGTGTGTGCTCTAGGACTAGTTGCTCCAGATGAAATTCCATCACTTCTTGATTCTGCTCTCCCTTTCCGATGATGGCTACGAGATATTAATGCCTTTAAACCAGTAAACCAGACTTCAGCTTCATCTTTATCCTTGCAGATCTGGTAAATTACAAAAAGGAAAATTAATAGACAAGCACAAAGGATGGATTTTCTAGATATCAGTTACAGCATGAGTGCAGTGATGAGAATCTGAGTAAAGTGCCACAAGAAGGATATTGCTTACCAAATCTAAAGACCTATCATTATATATAAGAGAAAATGATTGATATTCTTTCTCAGGCCGAGGATACCGCTGAAATATCGGCTGTCGTAAACAAAAAAATTAGAACAACCAGTTCATCATAGTCCAAGAAAACTAAAATTGACCTTCTATTATCAGAGCAGCATTCAAGCCACATCTAATAAAATAATTTAAAGCAATTATTTCATCACGTAAAGAAAAGAACTCCCCATTTACAAGAAAAAGGAAATAGGCAAAGAAAACAAGTATCAAGTATAGAAATTTAGCTTCCTCATTTAAAAACATTTGTATTGCAACTCAGACAACATTCATAGAGTTAAAGATAAAAGGTCACAAATAAGCCAACTCTGTTTTAAATGACTTACCATGCAATAGGTAGATCATTGCAACTTATGATAAACATGCACACACTTGTACACACACATGCCTCTTACAGTGTCTAACCTTACTTATGGTTTTATTCTGATGCAATATATAGTTATATATAATGGGCAGCAGTGATGATGTGCCAAGAAGAACATATAATATGTTAAAGCTTAACCATCCAAAAGATGCATTAATTACTATGTGTAACACATGGAAAGCCAAAACTGAATGAAGTGAATTTTTATCTGCTCCAGAGTTACCAAATTCATGGACCTTTTTCCTGATTTTAGGTACCATGCAACTACAGCATACAGCATGCAAAGAGAGGAAGGAGATTTCAACATGTATAAACTTACAGTGCGCTGACCAGGTATTATTCTGGAGACATGGCTTAGTTTAAGGTATTTCTCCTCTTTTCCTGAGATCCATATCAGAACAGATTCATCCTAAACAAGAAAAAGGCAGTGATGAATTACAGAGAAATTAAATTGCCGAAACATCAGACGTAACATCATCTGAAATGACTCTTCAACATAAAATCAAATGCCTTAAAAAAATTGAAAGAAAGGCACAATTATTTATAATAGTAGTTAACAGACCTGTGTAAATTTATTCAATGCAATATCATGTGTGTCAATTTGCAGGGAACTCGTGCAAACACAGACATGCATTTATCAATACTTGATGACCATGAATGTGAATACAAGGTATTCTATTATCTTTCACAAATAGAAAGGGACATGTACAAGGAAAATGCAAATGATTTTTTTTTTCCACGACAAACATATAGGTCCACACAGCTCGACCAAGTCTAAGGCTTTGACAGAAACTAAGACCTCCTTTTCTTTTTCTATTTTGGTAATTATTTGTGCAATTACAATAAAATATCAACACCATTTAGTTTGAATATCTTGTTCACTTATTATCCAGTAAGAAAGCAACACAGGCACGCTAGCTCAGTCAAGCTTTGGATTAAAAGCATGGCAAAATCTCTAATCTGACAGTCATTCAGTAGCATAATGAATATTCTCTTTGTTTTCAGTTTGACCTTTGAACCACAGACTATTTTTTTTTTTTTTTTTGAACGAATCGAAGTAAAGCAATGGAAGCTGATTAACATGTGTATAAGATTTTACACAATGAACTATAGATAAATAAGGGAGGAGTTGGCTGCAATTTTTTATACAGTAACTTTCTCAAGCCACAAATTCTAAGAGGAATATGCCATGATCTAATACACTATCCATATCCATATCTGATTTCTGCTTGGTTTACTGTTTTTTTATAGGACTGCTTAGTTTACTGTTGTGTTATAAAGTACGATATGCAAAAAAGAAAAAGAACAAAATAATGGAGTTACTGAAAACTTCAACATATTCAATCTTACATTTGCCAGTCTGAAAGGGCAAAATTTTGGCTTCCCTCTTCGCCCATACTTAAGTAAACAAGCTCCTTTTTTAAGAGCAGTGATGGCCTGTTGTAAATGGTAAGTCAATTAGTCAGAACAAAGTACATGGCAAATCAGCCTTAATATGGAAAAGCACAAAATTAACGATTATTCATTACAAAATTACAAACAAACAAAAGACACCCAAAATATGAGAGTATCACATTTTTTTATAATTAGAAAATTATGTCAAAAAGAAGAGTAATAGAAAAATATTTCACTAAGTAAAGGCAGTAATTGAATGTATTTTATTTTATTTTTATTTTTTCCTTTGATGATGCAATTCATGAAAACTAAGTTACAAAAGGGTAAGTTTGGAAATTGCATCAGTTAAAATAAAATGTCACATCACCCTTATAATTGATTAGAAATGGCTTATGTTAGATTAAATTTCTAAAATGCATGATATTTGCATTGAAAGCCTATTGGTCTAGATCCAACATATATTGTCTTCTATCTTAAGTCAAGTCCAGTTAACAATGCCATGACGAAATCAAGTATTTAACATGGTATCAAGCAATAGTTCCAGCGGTATAGATTATCCATTTCAATATGCTACTCTGGCTAGGCAACAAAATCATGAGCATATAAAGCTAAGATAATTATCACTATCTAGATATGAAGTGTTCTAACTTTTTTTACTTCTCATTTATACACTCAGAATTTGAGATGTCCAGGATTGACTAATAAACTCTCTAATGTACCAGTGATTCAAAACTATGATAATCTTCTAAATTTGTGAAATCTACACTTTTGCTTCTTTCTCCTGAGATAAATTTCTAATATCTCCAAATTTAAATTTCTAATATCTCCAAATTTAACTAGTCTCCAGGGTGAACAGGTACTGCAATTATTATAAAGGCTCTCTGTTTAGAGATCTTCTGCACACTAACCCACAAATACACATGCTAAAATTCTTCTTACATAATAGAATGTAAAAGATCGCAACATTTCTCCAGCATGTTTATGCCTGCATTCATTATCCACTCAACCAACCCATGTCCCCACGGCTTTTCCAACATTCACCAAACACAATCACCCAAAATTTAACTCATTATCAATCAACAGCACACCTACTTATCCTTCTCATTCTCAACCATACAAACCAGCATATTACCAACAGAAGACAATTGCTTACCGTACCAAACACCTTCTTAAAGAGACATCATAAGGTTCAACATCAACGCCAAGGCCTCATTCTAGTAGCCACCAAAAGTTGTATAATGTAGATGAATTATTTGCTGATCAATTTTTAGAATCTTCTTCTTGGAAGTATTATAATTAAATAAACAAATATGTAAAATGACTTGCTCGCATTTATTAACAATCCCATAACGTAAATTAACTATCAATCAGTTCACACATAAACTAAATTATTAAATACAAATAAATGAACAGCAATACCACACTACCGATTAATAGTTAAAACTATCAAATAAAAGCGACATATCACACAACCACCAAGCAACGTCACTTTGACACACCACCACAAAACATAGTGTAAAAGCAAAATCAACTGCAATTTAAGCTAAATAAGGAAATAAAAAAAATAAAACCAAAAAAGCCAAAACCACAAGCCACAACAAATTCTCAATACTCGAAAACTATAGATTCGACTTTAAAGCAACACAAAATCACAAAAACGAAAAAATAAAGTTACAAGAATTTACAAGCTCAATGTCCCTCTCAACTGGCGCCGCCGCCACCGCCACCGCCGCCGCCGCCGCAGCCATCGAAACCCTAAAAAGAAAAAAAATCACAAAGAACTCATCGAATCATCCACCACATTTTTACAATTACTTCATCCATCCACTCGTTCACTCATCGAATCGGCATTCGAAATCGCCGAAACCTCCAGTCCAATCAATTCCGATTCAAAAAAATAAAAAGAGAGAGAGAGAAATCAGAAAATCATATTGTGAAAATTGTAGAATTCGAGGAAAACAAAGAGAGGCGAGCGCGAGCGTGAGGTGTCATTGGCTGCTAAACGACAACAGAGAGCTGTGGAATCAGCGTGTGATGTGGAGTGGAGGAGGTCTGTTTGTTTGGCGAGAAAATAGTGAGGGAAAGTGAAGTGAAGAGAGAGAGAGAGAGAGAGTGAGAGAGAATCTACAGAGAAAAGTGATTGAAAATGATTGATTCTGTCTACTAGAGAGAGGATTCACTGCCGTAGAGTGTAGGGTTTTTTTTTTTTTACAATTTTTTGGGGTTTTTTGTTCGCGGTATTTAGTCAATTCGTTGACTTTGACTGTTTGGATTGGTCAATTCTCCAATCATGTTGCGCCACGTCTGCTTTGGAGTACTAACACCTGGATATTCTCTCAGTTTTTTGGTACAATCAAAGTAAAATGAGAAAATTTGTTTTCATTAGAAAATTGATGTTTTTAATTTGGTGAAAACGATATTGTTGTTTTATTTACTGTTGAATGTAAATAATGAATGGAAATGCATTGGTCGTCGTTTGTTATTTATGGTCAAAAATAAGACCATTTATAAAACAATAAAATATATGATAGAAATGTATTGGTCGTCGTTTGCTATTTATAGTAAAAAATAAGATCGATAAGACAATAAAATATATGAAGATTTTAGGTAATTATTCAGATTTTGGTATGTTTAGGTTGTAGTTTTCAAAAAAGGTAAAATTATGATTTTGATATTAAATGGGCTAAGATAGTGGTATGATGTATCAAGATTTCATGTTTTCCTATTTTTAAAATTTGACATTAATTACTTTACGCAAAATTTGGAAATATATCCCACAAAATTGAGGTGGATAAACACATTTATAGATATCTTAATTGTTATAAAATAATATCTAAAAGTAACGAACATAAAATAATAATCAAAATAAGAGAGAATGAGAAAGTTAAGAGAAAATGAGATAATCTAATTCAGTTGATGGGATATCTTGAATGATTACAAAACAGGTTTACATGTAGATAAATTAGGAGAATTATTTCTATAATAAAATAACAACAAAATAGATTATTTCCAACAAAATAGATTATTTCCATAATGGAATAATAATAAAATAAGTAATAATAAGATAAAGGATATTTCCAAAATAGAAGTGGTGATAAGTCCATAAATTCATAACACTTCCTGTTGGACGTACACCACCTTGATAATACCCTTCGAGATTCTTGGACGTGCTCAAATACCACCTCGTTAAAAACCTCGCCAATAAATCTCATTGGAACAAAACTTGGTCAAGTGAAAAAAAGTACAGCATATATATCTCTAAAGATAAAGAATATTCTCCCTCTAAAAAATACACAACTATTAATCTTGTAGTTTGTGAAGTCGACACATATCAATATCATATGCCAATTTCTCAAGGGTTTATGTTGGCAATGTCTTAGTAAATAAATCTACAAGATTATTTGTAGAAGTATCTACTTAACATCAATTTGTCAACTTTCTTGGATTTCACGAGTATAAAAGAATTTCGATGATATATGTTTGGTTTTGCCTCTCTTAATATATCATTCTTTAATTTGTGTAATGCAAACAACACTATCTTCATATATTTCTATTGGTGAATTTGTAATTAGAAGCAGCATATACAAGTACTCTTGATATGATAAATGATAGACCTCAACCATACACACCCTCTACGTGCTTCATGAAGATCAAAGATCTAGGAATGATTAGATAATGTGACAACAAAAGTTTGCTTGGTAGAGTGCTATGACATTGATGTGCCATTTATAACATATTTTAATGCATAATCATATTATCAACAAATCATTCAATCATCACATAATAAATAATTTAAATAAACAACATGAGATTGATTGAGTTCGTTTGTTTTAACGACCTAAAACTAATTTTTAAAGATTACAAAAATTATCCAAGACATTCTTTGGTCTTCAATTATAATCTTCAAGGTCATGATGAGCTCTCTTGGGCTCAAAATTAAATCCTATTTAACCATCCATCTAATGGATCAGGTTATAAAGCTTATTTCTTGATTTTTGGACCCAACATACATTGCCCTTGCTCACGAAAAAAACCTAGGCGTACGTATCAGTCATTCACGTAAGTAAGGCCATTACAAGCCCAGCTCACAGTTGTTCTTGTGTGCATGGTAGCCTTGTGGTTGCTGTTTGCATTCAAATAGCCCTAACTAGAGCTGGCAACAACTACCACTACTGTTGTGGTAGTTTGTAGCTACTGCTTTGGAAGACCGATCTTACTATTAAAAGATCTATATGACAATATAATTGTCTATAATGAAGCCCCACTTCTACTGAACTCGTTATCCAAATTTCAGCTTAATTTAACGGTCAACGAATGAGTTATAGTTGTTTGACAAAGACTACGCAGTTCAATCCTAGTGTTTTTGATCACTACTGTTCTAAAGGCTGAACTCACCATAGGTAGCTCAATCGACAATCCGATTGTTCGAACTCAAGAATTATGAGTTATTATCAAACTGAACAAATTTTAGCTTGATCTAATGGTGGACAAAGGTAATATGGCTATATTACGAAAATTGCTCAGTCCATTCCAATGGTTCCTTCGTGCTACATTCTTCGAGAAAAAAAAAATTGAAACCTTAGTTCTATGATTTTACAATTGAAAAATATATCACAAAAGGCTTACTAATTTAATCAAATTAAATAGCCAAAAACTATACAATTGACTATCAATCTATGCAAATCTCATTCATGAACATGACTAAAAAAATATGCATATGATTATATAATTAGTGTCTACTCTATTACATACAAAGAATCATAATCAAACGGAAATTACTAATTATTAAGTAATCATTAAACTAACGAAATTAAGGCTCTGATACCAATTGTAGAGAAAAATCGATTTTAGGTTAAAGAGGAAACATGGATTTTAAAAATTTTTCGAAATAAAGACGTGTCCGATCGATGCTAATAATGATAATTCAATAATTCAAAATAAAATAAGATCAAATGTTTCTTGATACGTAATATGAATTGATTCCTTTTGTGTTTTCAAATTATTTACCACTCAATCTTCGTCGCTAAGACTCTTCACCAAAAATCATATGTGGGCACGATTTTGAAGAATCCATTCACTATTTTTTTCTCAAAATAATACGTGCAGCAAAAGAAAAGGGTGAGAGACAACACACAAGAGAGGGTTCGACTAACCCTCATCTTCTCTTGATAGTGAATGGCCAAACTTAAGCTTTCTAGCGTTTTCTTATTTTCTTTTGTGATGTACAGCTAGGGTAAGGCAATTATGGATCAACTGAACCTCAATATAAACTATCATTTTATATTAATCAATTTAGAGTCTTCTAATTTGACAAGGAAATATATTTCCTCATCAATTAGAATATTTAATTTCCAGTTTAAAAAATCTAATCCATAATCAAATGATCTAATTTCCGAATTGAAAAATTTAATTCATAATTAGATTATTTTTTTTTTACAAATTGAAGAATTTAATTCATAATTAGATGATCCAACTTCCAAATTAATGAAGATTCATAATCTTTCATTAATTGACTTTGACTTTTTTCAAATCTAATGACTATTAAATTAAATGATTCAAAATAATTCTTTATTTAATGAAGTTACAAAAATTTGAACTCATAGCCTCTGCAAACAAATAATTAAATAATTCATAATTATTAATTAAATAATTATTAATGTAAATAATCAATCATTATTTAAATATTACGTGAACGTAATAGTGTTACATATATAACACATATAATTGGACACTCCAATTATATTCTTCTCTTCTCGTTTCTTATAGTGAGTAAAGGTGGCAATCCGGGTTGACGAATCAGGTTGGATACAACACGAACACAACACGATAAGTAAACGGGTTGAACTCACTCGATACGAACACGACACGATAATAAACGGGTCAACACGAAAACGACACGATTAACCTGTTTATTAACGGGTCGTTTAACTGATCCATTTAATTGACCCGTTAAGCTGACCCGTTTATGAATTTAATTATATTTAATATATTTAAATTTTAATTCACATCTAATAAAAAATAACATTAAAATACTCAAATACAATCCAAAACCTAAAAATACAATTATCCATATTTCAAAAAATATATATATATAATCATCCACAAATTACAAATACAATCCAAAATAATCCAAAACATCCACAAATTACAAATACAATCCAAAATAATCCAAAACATAAAACTACAATCATCCACAATTACAAATACAATCCAAAACATAGAAATACAATCATTCATAAATACATTTTAAAACCAAAAAAAATACAAACATCCACACAAATGGATATAAAGTTCTTAATATTAAAAAAACAATATAAAAAATATATCAACGCGACGACGGGAGAATGTTGGACGGTGGAGATGACACGGCGCGACGAAGACGACGCTGTAGCACAAGCTTCGCGTTCGCGGAGGAGATGACAGTGCAGCGTTGCGACGACTGATGATGCTGTAACAGATGTGCTGTGACGACGTTGCGCGGGATGACGAGAGAAGACATTGGACGGCGGAGGCGACATGACGCGGCTGGTGAGAACGCGCTACGACAGTGCAGTGTTACGACGACCGACGACGCTGTAGCAGATGGCCAGATGCGCTACGACGACGCTGCGCGAGACTGCGAGAGAAGACGCTGGACGATGAAGGCGACACGGCACAACGGTAGATCGACGTGTGTGGACAAACAGGACGGTGGACCGTGGTGACTGGTGCAGCTACTGCTCAAACTTGGGTTGGGTGGTGTCGGCTGAGAGAAAAAGAAAAAGTTGATAATGAAATGGTAAGGTTGTGTGCAAAAGAATATATATATATATATATATATATATATATATATATTATCAGTAAAATTACATAAAGACTCCTCTTATGTAAAATTATCATTTTACCCTCATTAACAGGTCAACCCGTAACACAATAAAAGGAACATGAACCTGACACAATTATTAAACGGGTTAAACGGGTTGACCCGTTAATTTATCCAACCCGTTAATGCTCAACCCTAACCCGTAATTATCGTGTCGCAGATTTCAAATTGCCACCCTTAATAGTGAGTATGAGCTAGCAAGGAGACAAAATGAACCTACAATTTTGAACTCTAATAATATCAAAATTATTAATTAAAATTCTATCCCTAATGACCCAACTTAGTAGCCTTCTTGTAGCAAGCTCTTATTGGCAGTTTCTTCTTGTATCTAACCTAATGGTTAAACTGAGTCCCCTGTGAACCCATATAAAGGTTTAGGTGTTGGTTTTAATTAGTCCAACCTTTAGCCAATGTAAAAACCTTAATATAAAAGTTTACCGAAATCATCTCTATTTCTTTCAGTCATAAAAATCCTTTCTCTGATATCCATCAATTCATCATATATATCATGGCAACCTGTGAATTTCCTCTACTTGTTGTTTGTACGAGTCTTCTTGGCCGATTGACTTGAAGATGAATTCGTTTTCTACAAAGAAGCTGTGTTCCATAAGCTACTCTTCCTATTGTTTCCGTTCATTTTCTTGAATTTGTTCTTGCTTGATTTCCCTTGAGCCTTATGATCTGGAATATCTAAAGATTCCTCTAATTTATTGTAGATCATAGCCCGGTGATTAAAGTCCCAAAGGGTTTTAATGGGGTTTTTATAGATGTTATGTAGAGTTTACCACTTTTATCCAATCCTACTGAAATTGTAGGTAAGGATACTCTCGTCTGTGAGGATTGTCAATGTAATTAAACTTCTTAGAAAAAACAAGCTATATAGTTCTTCAAAGCCTCTTCTTTCTTTTGAAAGAAGTGTCATCATATGACATGACAACGCATGTTGCCTCCTTGAAGCTTGATGGTGCTACAAGAATATTTCTTAGCACTACTCCCAACTTATAATACTCCTAGCTGAGAGCTTCTTGAGCCACTTTTATAAGGCTTCTCCTAGAGTGGCTGGAAAACACTGTACATTGGGTTTCCTTCACAGAGACGATCTTGATTCTCATTCCTTCGTCGCTCTAAGCGATCAATCCTCATGAGTAGCCTAATGAGGAAAACATACTTTATATTGCTTTTCCCACCTAGACCTTTAGGTCTGTTGGTTTTTGGGTCTTATTGGTTTGAAGACCTAGATACTATTTTTGGGTACAATAATATCTAAAGTTGTTCCCCCATACGAGCAGGTTGATGCGAGCTATTCTTATTGCCTGATGATGTGGCTCTTGCAAACATATTATGTACCACCATGCTTTATATTGCTTTTCCCACCTAGACCTTTGGGTTTGCTGGTTTATTGGGTCTTATTGGTTTGAAGATCCAAATACTCTTTTTGGATATAACAATAATGATAATATCTTTTAATCAAAGAGTAATGTTGGAATGCTAAAAATTTATAAATTAGGGTTGTACATTAATCCAGTTTTAGAAGGGTGC
This sequence comes from Nephelium lappaceum, assembly GCA_021234005.1. Classification (NCBI taxonomy): domain Eukaryota; kingdom Viridiplantae; phylum Streptophyta; class Magnoliopsida; order Sapindales; family Sapindaceae; genus Nephelium; species Nephelium lappaceum. The sequence goes on from CM038004.1 coordinate 12,976,394, forward strand.
AAATATCGCCCTGCGTTTCATAAAACAAGACCCAAACCTATTGCCTCGTGGGCTCGCTAATTTTGCATCCAAGGCCCATCCAATCTGTTTCCTCAATTTTCTGATTAAGACATTAAAAGAATTGTCAAAGCATATCTTCCTATGATCTTAAAATCAAAACATATCTTCTAATGAATAGAAAATGTACCTAACGTATCTTAATGCCGTGTAAAGTTGATTCTTACAGGTCACGTCTGATTGCAACAAGAATTGAATTAAAAAGAGAATATGTTCTCTATAATCACCAAACAAAATTGAATATTGTTTTCTTTCTTTTATTTGATGGTATAAGATAAATGATAATAACAAAATAAAAAAAAAAAAACCTAACATTTACTCCCTCAATGAATCTATTAATTTTCTATAAAACCTGTACAATGATCAAGGTTTATAAAAAATTTAAAAGAAGAAAAAAAAAAAGACTAAAACCTAAATAAAGCCCAAAAAAGAAAAAAAAAATTGTAACAAAATCATCAAAAAAAAGGGTCAATGCTTATTAGACCACTTCCAATTCATTATTGTTATTGTTGTATCTGGTTCTTGTTTTATCAGGAGAGTGGCTCTGAATTTCTTCCAAGCCTTTTCTTTTGTTGTTGTTTGATTGGTTCTCTCTGGATTTTCCCTTCAAGAGATGAGGTTTGAGCTTGTTTACATCTGATAATTGGACTGGTTTCAAGAAGAATTCCTCAGCTCCTTCTTCCAAACATCTGTTGATCCTTGATGGCACATTTTCTGATGACATTATCACCACTGGAATGTCTTTAAATGATGCTGACTCCTGCAAATTAAACAAAGTCTGTTTAGATTCTTGTCTAATGTTCATTAAATTCGCATATATGGTAATTAAATTTAAAAAACTGTTTAGATTAGATTAAATACTGTTTTCGGATCACAAATCAAATACTTAAAAAGAAAAAATATTTACCTTAATTTTTCTGAGGAGATCGTAGCCAGTCATTCCTGGCATACAGTAATCTGTGATGATCAAATTGACTTGTACATCATGTTGAGAAATAGAAGTACGGTTTGAATTTTTATGTACATCTTCTTCATCTAATAACCCTAGAAACTCCAAGGCCTTTCTCACAGAATCCACAGCAGTAACTGTAAGACAACCAAAAAAACATACAAACAAATTAAAATCAATAAAAATGTTGTTACAATTCTGAAAAAGGTTTTATCCCATGTTTTTGAAAACATCAGATCTCGATAAGTCATCTGACCTGATGTGCAGCTGTAAATGAAAAAAATAAAATTCATGTTTGAACCATCAAACAGCTAATAGGAAACAAGAATTTACCATGATAAGAAGAGGTTTTGAGGAGTCTTTCAATCAACTTCCTAGTCAATAAGGCTATCATCAACAGCAAGAACATGAAATTGTGCCTCTGCAGCAGCCATACCCATCTGATCAAACTACAGAGAATATGTGAGAGAATAGTAGTAGTAGTTTTGATGGATGATGATGAAGAAGATATGAGAGAAGAAAAGGGGAGTTGAGTTTTTAAAAGGGAGGCCATCGGAGAGACAAATCTTGAGGATATCTGAACAGTTTGGAAAGCAAGATCCTGAAGATTTCGTCAAGAATCTTGAGGATCTTCTAGGTTGATTTTTGAATTAGACAACAAGCAAAGCAAAAGAAAGAGGGAAGGTGCCATGTTTTTTCTATCGTCCAATTAAATTATAATTATAATGTAGACTTTTGGTGATTACATTAAACTATTTGATATTCCAATATTGGACCCTTTGATGCGTGCTTGAGGCAACTATTTGCTTTTGGGGTCACCTCTTCTTTGGCCTTTTCTTCATATTTAAGGGCTTCCCATGCACGTGCATGGCCAAATTATTCAGCTTCTTTTGTTGTATTATAATATGGTTTCATCGTGATGATTGTACAATTCTTTGGCTCAGCTAGTTTCTGGGGCAGTGATGGAATAAGCAAAAACAGATGCCAATTTTTTTTTTAAGATATTGAGAAAAATAATATTTGAAATCTCGAAATCCCATATAAGATATAAACGGGGTAGATATTGTCACTCATTAGGGAAGGCATGCGGTGCCCACTTTGAATTAATTTGTAGCCCATGCTAAACTTGTGACGACCAGTTTTGAATGTGATTTCTTTGTTTTTGGGTAGTTATGAACATGAAGCATGTTTTATTCATGTATTTCGGATGCGATAGGAGTATGAAAGGATGTTAATGACTAATAAGACATTGTAATTTTTTAAATTTATATATAATTTATTTTACCACTTATTATATATGATAGTAGAGAGCTTCATTTAGTTTGTTAATAACCAAACATATTATTAAAAAGAGAATAAACTTTTACGTCCAGTGATTGAGATAAATAAAATAAGTAAGAAAGTAAAGATGGGTTTCATGAAAATATTTGGAGCCACATTTAAGAAAACATCGATGAAAATATCATAAATATAGCTGGTACTCTTAAAAGTATAAGGATATTCAAAAATGATTTTTCTTTGTCAATATTTTTTTCTTTGAGAAATTTTTTGTCAATATTTCAAAATTTAGAAATTAACAAAGATATAGTATTGCTGATATTTACTTCCTTATAAATGAGATTGTTTTCGTTTCTTCTTACTTTAGGTTCAACTAGAATATTTTATGGTACATCATACTGATATTAAAATTTGTCAGAAATCTTTGTTTGAGATTCTGAAAAAATATTAACAAAATTTCTCATATCAAAGATCTCTAAAATTTCACAAAAATTATATTAAAAAAATATTCCTCATATTGTTAAAGGATTTGTGTATAATTAACCCAGATACACAAACAAAGGTAGAAAAAAGAATAAAATTTTACCAAAGTTGTTTATTCTTGAATCAAGATATGGTGGTCCAATACAGATTGCTAAGGATACCAAACGCATTTAACCATATGAAATATATTGCAACAGCTATCAAGATTTGAGACACCAAAAGTTTTGCTTCAAATCAAGGCTCGAAGATCTCATGATCTTATGTTTCAACAATTACAATAATATTATTCTGTCAAGATTTGTTACTTTCTCAATATCAAATCTTGTTTACTTTTATGGATATCACAGAATAAAGTCATAATTTTTAGTTTATTCTTTGTACATGTATTGTTTGTCTTTTGGCAATCACTTCTCACTCAACTTTGGAAAGATGTGAATGCTACTTTTTTCAAATATTTGGTGCTTTGGAATCTATATTTGTCACAAATATAAGTTTAGAATAATCGAGTTTTTCGTTGGTCCTCAAGTTACTTTTTCTTTTTCTCTTTTTTGTTTTTTGCTTTTGGTTTTTTGTTACATAAATTTAAACAAGGAATTTGTATCCACACAAGCCAAAAAAATAATAATAATAAATAAAAAAAGGGTGTTTGAATGATGCGGCTGATGAATGCAATGGATGTAATTATATTCATCATCATTTGAAAATTTAATTGATATTTGTATTTTAGTTGCGAATACATCATAGGGAAAACACTTATTGAACTATTTTATAGAGTGTTTAATATTACTCATTCAAATAAGAGAACATCATTTATTATAGATAAATCTTATAAGTATGGATTGGAAATTAATACATGTTTTCATAGTTGATTTTAATTGATTCCATATTAGTTTATTTATGAAATTTCCAATTTTTTCTAATATGACCTTGAAATTCCCAAAAAGTTCGTTGTAATTTCAATTCAATTAGTTCCAATCTAAACTAACATGACTGGCGAACTAATATCATAATTTGCACGTAATGAAGACTGCTAAAGCCTAAAAGTAGTTGTTCATCTACTGATGTAGATGATGCTACCTTCCATTTCGTGTAATATAAGTTCTTGCAACTTTTCTATTAAAAAAAAAAAAAAAAAAAATCACCTTTCAAACATTGAATCTTGGTCTATGTTAGTTAAGTTGGTCCATTAACCCAAGTTGCAAGTAATTAATTAATAAAATTAAATTAGATCAAACCTGACTCGTTCAGTGAAGCCCACAGAGTGTGGGGGCTGGGAAGTGGCAGGTGGGCAAATCGCCACAAAAAGATACGGTGAAATCAGGTGCCATCTGCGCAAAGTGGGTTTGCCTCGACAGGCATCATCCCCCAACCCTTGCCTTGTACAAGGTTTTGAAAGGTTTCGGCTCGATTTGCAGAACTCCCACTAATATGTAGGTAGTTTTCTTAATTCATTTTCAATTCTAAATCACCATACATCATATTAAGGTTCTCAAAAAATGAATACATCATATTAAGGCCTTTCACTCCACATGAGAAATAGTGCCTTTCTCCGTTTAGGTAGATGTTATATAGGAAAAATATGAAAATCAATAGTAATAAAAATATAACTTAGTTTTGAAGGGGAACATCAATAAATAAAATAAATAGTACAATGGAAATCAATTTTTCATATATGTATGATATGTCTATAGCCTAAAACCTAATTGATTTGACAAACCCAAAGACAAATTCATACTGATAGTAGCTAACAATTACGACAAGACAAAGCTATTCAAATGATTTAGTTTGGAATTACTAGATGTCATACAAAAATTGCGATGGATCCATAACAAGGAAAAACCATAATTTATTATTATAAATCATTTAGAAATATTTTTTAAAAAAAAATTGTTTGTAGTTTTTCCCTAGATTGAATTAAGAAGCATTTAGTTACAACGGTTTTACCAGGAACATCCTAAATTCGAATTACTACTACACATGTGTTGTAAGCCCTCGAATTTGATTTTATGGATTTTTCAGAAATAGTCCCTAAGTGGTGATTAGAGACCCTAAATGATTCATGGAAGTGCTTAAGGATATATGGAACCTATAGGAATCGATTTCGACTCGATTGGAGACTAAACGGAAGGATAAAATAGTGAATGAAATCGAATGATTTTTCAAGGAAATAAGGGACTAAATTGAAGATAAGTTTTAATAATTGTGGTCAAAGTGGAATTAAGTTAAAAGTCAAGGGAGGAGACCAATATTTTTAAAGGACGTGACCGTCATTTTGAGGATAGTTTGGGGAGAAAAGCATAAAGCCAAAGTTTGTCTAAAAATCTAAAAAGAGAGAGAGTGAGCTGTCGCAGAAGAGAAGAAAAGAAAGAAAGAAGAGAAGAGAAAAGAAGGAAGAAGAAGGAAGAAGAAAGAAGAAGAAGAAGACAGTCGCGCGACGCCGGAGGAAGACACCGACGTCCGACCAGTCAACCCGACGTCGTGAAGCTCGCCGAACCAGCTGCACCTTGCTGCACGCAGAACCGAGCAGATTGAAGACGAACTCGACGCCGTGCACGAAATCAGACCAGATCCGGGCAGAGCTGACAACGACGACGTGGAGGAGCTGCTAAAGCGCACGATCTGCAAGAACCCAGCTCAAGCGCGACCAACCGCCATCGCGCACAAAACCGAGCAAACCCGAACCTGACCAGAACCGGCAGAATGAGGTAGATCGGCCGAGAAAGAGAGAGATCGCACGAGGGAGAGGGAGGAGAGGAAGATCCGACCGAACCCAGTCCAAAACCACCCCCAAAACAATCTCTAAATTAAGTCAAAGCGAAGAGAAATAGCGATTTCGCGAGGAAGATAAGGGGGTGAGTTGTTTACTCTTGATATTGGTGATTTTGTTAGCATTTAAGTTGAGATTGATGATTTTATTGGTGATTTAAGTTGAGTTCGGAATAGATTTTATTTGATTCGTTATTGGTTGGTTTTGAGTGGAAATAAGTTGAGAATTAAGTGGATTAACATTAATTGGGATCTTAAGGAACCAAGAGAATAGTGAAAAGTTAAAGATAAGGCGAATTCGCGCGATAAACTAGTTTGAGGGGCGATTATGTAATTTGGTAATTTCAAGTTTCTAGAGGTTTACGTGAACGTAAATTTATGCTTCCATATGTTATGTAGGTGACGAGGACGCTCGTGGATCGAGGCGAGAGGATTAGGGGCTCCGCACACGCTATTTTCAGTCAACAGTTTTGTGAGTGAGTTTTATTTAAAGATTTTAAGAATATTTCAAATTATCAAGTTTGATTTGATAAATTAATTGTTTACTTGAGTATATTTTAAATGCATAGATATGAGCATCAATTTTTAGATTGAAATGATGCTATTTTGTGCTTTTGCACTTACCAAAGATATTTTAGTGCTTAACGGATTCAGAAAACGAGATTTAGTGCTTATTGCACCCAGAAATCAGATTTTAGTGCTTTACGCACTCAGAAAGAGATTTGTGCTTTTGCACCAGAAAGTTAAAGTAGAAAGGGAAAAGTGTTTTCAAAACCAGAAAGTATCCCCTCAGGGATTTTCAGAGATTACAGAGCAGTTTAGACCCGATCGGTCTATCTCACTTTAGTTGGCACAGTCCTGGGGAGGGATAAGTCACTAACCAGGGGGATAAGTGTCAAGAGTCTGTCAGTCGAGTCGCCATTACTGATGTGGGGTAGTGTTTCGTGTGCTATGGTTAGCGTTGAGAAATTCCGCACATGGCCACGAGATGTCTCAAGTTAGGCGAGCTATGGTTAGCGCTGAGAAATTCCGCACATAGCCGCGATATGTCTCAAGAGTTGACGAGCTATGGTTAGCGCTGAGAAATTCCGGATATATCCGTTAGATTCGAGAGACCCCAGATTTAGGGATACTATGGTAATTTTAAAAGATATCAGGAAACGGTTTTAAAAAGAAAAGCATATTCGAGATAAAAGATATTTTATAATTATTATTGAAGTTATTTCTGATTTACAGTTGCAAGTTTTGTATTTAAATACGTGCTTGTGTTTATATATGAAAGCTCTTGTTTAAGTTGATATTTAAGAGATTTAAGCGTGAAAAGTTTTAGAAACAAAGAATAGTTTTCAAACGTTTTCAGAGGAGGACGTTTTGAAAAACAGATTTTCAAAGAAAAGATAAATTACTACTCACTGAGCTTCTAGCTCATTATTTTCTGTTTTCTATAAAAACCTCCTCAAGTACTCTCAACAGGTAGCCGATCAGTAGCATTACCTCCAGCGGGTGAGCCAACGCGACACGACATCATTGATTAGCTCATTTTGTTTCAGCAGTTATATTTTCATGTAAATATCTTTTGAAATGTATAAGTAATTTGAAAGTTGTAATTATTTGTTTATAACTGTTTTTAAACTGTTTTTGATTTAAATGCGGTTCATTAAATGTCATTTGAATTTTCATAAGTTGATTTAACAATCAAATGCATGATTGAGGCCTACGGACAACCAGAAGTTGGGTTGGTGATAAATTTTAGTCGAAGCGTTGTTTTTCTATAAACAGGTTTTTCGGGAACGTTAAAAATACAGTTGTTATGCTGCCGAAATTTTGTTAGAAAAATGAGTTTCGGAAAATGAATTTAAAATTAAAATTAAAAAAATTTTTCCTGCGCGTTTTCCGTTTTTAAAGAAAACTCAACCCAACAATGTTTCAGAAAGTATAAAAGAGTTTAGGGTTCGCTCCACGAGTTTCGCTTAGCCCGACGAGTCGGGTCTGAGAGGGATCCGTTGGGGTGCCCGGCGTGATCGACCGGATCAGAGTTAGAGGTATCCGGTTCGGGTCGCGTCATGTGTATATATATTTATATATATATGAATATTTACTTCCTTCGTATAAACAAATTTACATATTTTATAAATCCTAAAATCGAATTATATATCATTTTCTCCTATTTTCGTATTGAAATTAAGAGCTATAATACCATACAAGACAGCCAATATTGATTAGATCTATCAAACGTTGAAATAAATTAAATGAAAGTTTTGAAAAAAAAAAAGTTTAAAAATATTATAGGCTCTCCGTAAAGAAAACTTGCAACTATATTATTTTTTGCATATACATATTAGAAAAATTTTAAAATAAATGAGTAAATACGAAAACATTTATTTTTAAATAACAAGAAAGTAATTGAATGCCAGACTTTCATCATATTATTTATTTAACTTCAAATTTTTTTTCCCCAGTCACATGGCATGTCCCGAGTCCGTATAATGTTCGGAGTTTCCCACGACCCATATATTCTAATAGACCGTACAATCTTGTACTTTTCAGTGAACATTATTAAAATGGATAACCCTATTTTTCTTTCTATAGTTTACTGCAACAATAAAAATTTATCATTAATTTAAAAAATCTTTAATAACTCTCCTATCATTAGATTAAATAAATAAAATATCTTTTTTAATTTAAGAAAATATTCAAAAAACCACTTGTAATTTAAAAAATATATATAGAAAATCTCTTGATATTTTCTATTATCATGCATGTCAGAATCACAGAAATGTAAAATGAGATTTTTATAAATTATATCACTAATTTAAAAAATCGTTAAGAACTCTTCTATCATTTAATTAAATAGATAAAATATCTCTTTTAGTTTAAGAAAATATATCACTTGTAATTTAAAAAAATATATAGAAAACCTTTTGATATTGTTTATTATTGTGCATGTCAGAATCACAAAAAGGTAAAATTAGATTTTTACAAATTATAGGGGAGTAATTAGCAATTACATCAAAAAATAGGGTAAAAAAATTGAGACTATCCCTTATTAAAAACACTTTTATATAATTTAAAATACTTTTTATGTGAATTTTATGATGCTCTGATATAACAGAAAACTGTAAAAACAAGCCCGTTTGATAAAAACAAAAAAAAACAAAAAAACCTTTTATATATATATATATATATATATATATATATACACCTTTTTGACGACAAGAAGATGCTAAGAGAGTTGAAAACGGTAAAAATATTGTAAGATTTATTCATACGAGAGCAAAATTCCTTGTTATTATAATCACGAGATCCTTTAATATGATCAAATCAATTTTTTAATTTAAAGGACGAGTCATCCGACTTTAAAAATAAAAGATCTTAAAAAAAAAAAAAAAGAACTCAATTTTATTTACGTCTTTATATATATATATATATATATACATATGTATATATGTAAATACACACCAATGCGTCACAAATTTATATTGATTTTATTTAATTTGATACATATTAAAATTGTTATTATTTTTTGTGTGTGACCTTGAATGAAATTAGCATTGCACTCTAAAATATTAACTGTTATTATTTTGGTGGTGTGTGAGGCCTTTAATGAAATTATCTTTGAGACAATACTAAATATAGTTATAAAAAAAAAAAAATCATTGCACACATTCAACAAACAGTTATACAACAAGACCCAGCTCTTATAAAGCGTAATCTTACTTTTTCAATTCTATTTCTCTTTTGCTATATTATCATAACTTGGTTGGTTTGCTAATTAACTATTTAATAGTTTTGATAAATTTGTGTGCAATCAATGGCTATATCATTTTTTGAACTCCATAAGTTGATTAAAAAGAGAAGAAGAGGTAGATGGGTTTTTTTCCTTTATCACCAATTCCATTGGACGATGTTCCGATTGCTGGCTTTCTGGAGAATTTTAAATGATCAAAGAAAATAAAACCCCTGGACTCTCCTTTTTGGGTTTAACAACTACTTATAATTATAGGACTTGTTCATTATCAGTGGTTTAGTGAGAGAAGAAGAAACAAAAGATACGAAGGATGGTAAATATATGGGTGTAGAGAGGAAACCATTAATATGAGAAAACTAATAATTCATTAAGGTAATTTTTAATAATTTATATGTGTATCTTAAAAACACTAGGATAGCATATTCATTTGTAGCATAAGTAGGTGCAATTTCTATTTACAAAGCTCAAAGCTAAGGTTTATATTTTGGGTGGGTCAAGCCAAAAGTAAATATTCAAGTTGAGACAAAATAAATATAGTATTATTCAAAAACTAAGTTATTGAAAAATTAAATGTAATGTTACCATTTAGTCTTATTCACAAAATAAAGTAATAATTAAGATAGTCCCTAATTTTGTTAATCAGAACAGAGTCCGTCAATAAAAAATTTAAAATGAATACCTTTAACAATTAATATATTACATCTCAAGTACTGGCATACTTCCTAATAATATAATTTTATCGCGTTAATATAACTTATAATAACTATGAACAAATTTAAATAAATAAACATTTAAATTATGTAGTGACCAAGTGTCATCATGGCGACCATTTATCCACAAAGGGTTTTGACGTTCCCCTGGAGGGGTGTGGCGAAGGCCGGACGTGGCCAAAGACCACCTTAAACCACGGGCCGGGTGTGGCGAAGGCCAAGTGCAACTGAAGTCCTCCTTGAACTATAGGTCGGGGATGTGGTGAAAGCCGAGTGTGGTCAGAGTCCTCCTTAAACCACATGTAAGTAAGATGACCTTCCTAGAGTTTGAACCAAAGGGCTATAGGTATTTTAGTTGTTAACTTGGTTGGTATTAAGGCAAGAAAAAAAAAATATTAATAATCTAACAAGAAAAAAAGAAAATATATAAAGAACACAAATTTCGAAAAAAATATATTTATTAATTTACAAACTCAAATAAAATAACTCAGGTAAGTAAATCAAAATGCCGCAACCCGTAAAAAACAAGCTTAATAATAAGAACACATAGTTAAATAGTAAAAAATCTGAATTTACCTCACGTTAGCTAGTAAAATAATTTACGAACTCATATCCCAAAAAGGATATGTTTGTTTCACAATTTAAAAGGGGAGAGATAAAATCTTTGACTAAATTGTATTATTAGAATAATAGAAAAACCTTTTAAGTAAAAAAAATATTGGAGAAGAGATGCTTCTGGCCATAATCTATTTATAATTTGCATATGACGAAAGTAATGTATGGTATATATGAAAAAAATTCACCTTGTACCATATGTATCTACCAATAGCTTTAAGGAGTTTACTCCCCTATTTTGGTAGTAGATATTTCTTGTGTTAAAGAAGTAGATTTCTTAGTCGTATATATAATGTTTAATTTCAATAAATCTCGACAGCGTGTGATAGAGGTTCAATTCTTATTATACATATTAAATAATAATTTTAAGGAGTTATCTCTTATATTGTAGAAGTAACTATCTCTTGTGTTAGGAGAGGAGATTTTTTTACTACATATATATCATCCAATCTCTGCAAGTTTCAACAAACTCCAAATTATTAATTTTAGATTATCTTGTAATTGGCACATTTGTGCATGATTTGGGGTTTGAACCTCACCATGCATATTTACCAGTTATTTTAAGAAATTTTTGTCCTTGTATTTGAAGAGTATATATATCTCTAAAGGGGTTGATTTTTAGGCCGTACATATAATATTTAATCTTGATAAATCTTGATAGACTTCTAAAAATTAGTACTAAATTATTTTGTGAAAGCGAACACAATAACTAACCTACAAGGGAGGTAAATAGGTTAATTATTTTTTTTTTTTTATCTTGTTAAAAAATGCATAATGGAAAAAATAAAAACAAAATAAAAGAATAGAGAAAGAGAGAAAGAGAGAAAAGCTATGCATAATGAATTTTAAGTGGAAACTGAATAGAAAAAACCAAGAGACTAGAGAACCCCTTTAGCCACTAAATGAAACCCCATTGTTAAAAGATAGATTACAAGTTTCTTTCACTACCCACTTTTGGTTACTTTTGAGTACCTAATTTAAGTAACAAATCTCGCAACACAAATCGTATAGATGTAGTAAAATGGTTGTAGCATCGTCTTCACAAAGATATAAGAATCAATTACTAAACTAGTCCTAGATGAAAATAAACAAGTAAAAATCGTTGGAATTATAGTTTCCTTTTAATTGTAGATTTTTTTTTTAAAAAAAATGTTAATTATAGATGTTAATTATCATAGAAATGAAGAGATATCAGTTGTGTTGTTGCTAGTTTATGGCCCCCCTCAACCAATGATATTTTTTTAATAATTCAATTAAACATATTAATTACATATATTTTTATCAAATTTAGGATGCATTTAACTAAATTTTAATTAAATAATTTAATTATATATTAATTATATATATTTATATTTTAGGAGATCTATCTTATCTAGATTTTAATTCTTATATATTGATGGATGATTGACATCTTTCTATTGATTATCTAGTCATAATTTTATATTTATTTTTATAAGTATTATTTTGAGTTTTTATTTTATGAAAATTACAAATAGGGTGATTCTATTACCACTCAAAAAGGTTCTCCGGTTCTCCCCACACTCCTTTTTTTAATAATATTTTAAATTATTAACATATTCATACATCAAATAACTTAAAAGGACTTAATTAAGTAATTTCAAAATACCCTTTCAAATATTAACACTCTTATAAAACATTCTTACAATTGTTTCCACAACTCTTTTACATTTATATTATGTATAGCCTATTGAATTTCATCTCTTAGAGACAAATTATTTGGATCAATATAGAATCAAATTTTCTTTAGATTAATAACTTAATAAATATATACATATAATTTTTTAAGAAGAAGAATAGATGTTTTATATATTTATTATTTCATTTGATCCATAATGTCAGTATTAATCCACCCCTAAATATCGCCACCCATTAATTTATTAAATATTTATTTATCAAGATTTTACTCTAATTGTAAGTCATAAAGTAATTAAAATAAGTCTTAAATAACCAAATAATTTAAAAGAGATATTAATAAAAATAGTGCCCTAATTGACTCCAACACAGCACTTAAAAGTTTTAAAAGTATTTTTTTTTTAATTAAGAAACGCTGACTAATAATAAAAATGAATTTTTAAATTAAAAATCATGTACATAAATAATTTGAAAAACGCACTGTCTAACACACACACACACTCTCCCTCTCTCTCTCTCTATATATATATCTATCTATATATCCCTGAGAAGCACTATCAATACTTTTAGAAGAGGCATTAAACTTTCGAGGGCATTTATAAAATGTACGTGGAAATCATATTGCAAAGAGGTCAAATGTTGTTCTAAGGGAAGAGATGGAGAATTGAAATATACTACCAGGATAATTTTTTTTTTTTATTTAAATGTGGAACATGCATGCATGTTTTGTCCCTAAAAAAAGTTATGTGATGCTCACTTTTTGGACAAGAAGCTCCTCACCTCTTATAGGGTTTTTTCTTAATTCCTACAATTTTATAAAGTTTACGGGTCATATAAGATTTTTAAGAAAAGAAGGGAGTTTTAGTTTATGTGAAACTTTTCCTTCTCATTCCCTTTGGAGTTGCCATCCAGTGGTAAGTCCAACTCAATGTAGATGTCACTTTGCATGTTATTCAGTGGGAGTTTGGATACAAAAACCATACATGGAATTTTGTTTCTAGAATTTAGTGAATTTATTGCTATAAGAATGATTTTGGAGCAAATTTGAAATGTAAACTTTTGAAATGAATCAAATTAAGTTAGATTCTTTTACGGTGATCTCGAGTCTCTTAGATAAGCATTTTAGATGGTGAATCCAATAATTGATGATATAAGTTAGATTTTTGTTATACACTTGTAGAGATATTTGAATTCGTGTTAGTTTAGAAATGAAAAGAGAAATGTAATTGTTGTATTATATACATCGAAACATAGTAGGGCCCAACAGTTAAATATACAAAGTTTTCTTATAGAACATGAAAAATAAAACCCCTATGATTTAAATAAATAATGAAAATTATATAAAACCATATCATGCGGTGGCATTACCCTTTTGACCTAGCATCGAGAAAATCGAACATTAAGATTTGGTCGAATGATTCATGAAGCACCACTGAAACTATTCACATTCAATTAATACTCAAATTTTGACTTTTTTTAATCAGCTATTCTATAATTGACTTTCAAATAATCATTATTGGGTCAGCTTCTTATGACAGCTAATAATATATGGAACTTTTCAAAAAAAAAAAACCTAATAATGTATGGAAGTTGAAGATATACTATTAAATTTTAGGTTTGATTCATATATTCTCTTCAACAGCTCTTAAATTTATAATAGTCAAAAATTAGGGGTGGGCACCCAAACCACAAAACCAATCAATCCATTCATAAAATAAAATAAACTTGTTACGTTGGTTAGAAGCAACCAAATGGTTTGAGTTAATTTGTGGGTTGTATTTTATCAAATCGAATAGCTCAATCCAAACTATTATATATATATAGATAGAGAGAGAGAGAAATATAATCCAAACCATTATATTGTATATACTTTCCATTTCTACCTCCAACCTTTATCCTTTTTTATTTTCAAAACTACTATATTTTGTTACCACATCTACAAATCGTTAGCTTTTTTTTTTTTTTTGGAAGGACGTTGGCTTTTTTTGGTTGTTACTAATTCTTTCAAAAGTTAGTAATACTTTATTCTACTTAATTTAAATACTAGTTTTGTATTTCCATCTTTAGTGTTCATAGGAGAATCTGCTGCATGATTCCACTTTATTCATAGCTTTGTGTTGTATAATGCATTTTTAGCTTATGTGAATTGAATATGATATCATTTTAAAAGTTAATGTGAATTCAATTCATAATTTATCTTTCATATGACTCTCAACTCTACATAAAATTATTTATCTTCTATCAGTTAAAACTTAGATATATATATATATATATTAACATATAATCATGTTCTAGACAATATAAATTATTATGCCATTAAAATTGTAATCTATCGTAATATTGTTTTTATACTCAGAGTTTCTATTATAATGACAGCACATTATTTTCTCATGAATAATTCTACCCATTATTTTTATTATTGTTATTAATTTTCTTGTGTATCAAATAATTGTAAGGAACCTAATTCTCGAGGCATAGCTTTGCCATCATATGTTGATATATGATGGCATAGAGAAAAAATTTTGGTTATGAAATAGTTTGAAAACTTAAGCTATTTTAGTTTAATCTTAAACCAAATGATTTTTATTGATTTGGCTTTACCTTCTAATTCGATTAGTTTGGGTTGCAAACCAACCGAATTAGTTAATGGTTTAGTTTAGGTCATGTCAAACCCAACCCAAATCAACTCATGCCCACCCCTAATCAAAATAATAATAATAATAATAATAATAAAACATCAAATAATAGGCTATAACCTCTCGTAGCTCTAAGTCTACCTGAACTATTTCTAAGTATGCATAAATTAAATTGTTTGTCCCTATTTCCTATAGGACCTAAATTAAATTTGGGTTAGTCTTTAATAGGGGTGTGATCAATGCAACATAAACATTGATATAAATCAAATATTTGGTCCATTTAACAAGTGGGACTACAACCGTTGCCTGATATGAATTAGTGGTAGTAAATGCTCGTTCAGCCTAGCAGTAACTCAAGGCCAAGTTATTATATATATATAACATTTTTATGTAAAAGAAAATTCGATAACATGATATAGTTTAAATTAAATGAAACATACATCATACTTCCGCAAAACAAGTACAAGTAATCTTACGCTTAAAAATCTTAACGAAATTATTAAAATAAATAAAAAAGAAAAAAAAAACATAAACTATGTAAAGTTATAATTTTTCTAGACAAGACTTCATATCTTAAAATTATTTCATGATAATTTCTCTATCAATTATGTGAAAAATATCATTCTCCACATAAGCAAGTGAGCTATCATTTATTCATTGATCTCTCATTCAATTGCATAGTTCATTCTACATAATATTTATAGCAGAAAATACTCTTTCAACGGTAGCAATTGCAAAAGGTAGTAATAATGCTAATGTCAAGAGCAAGTAAATTAATGGAAAAACTCAATCTTTTTTCTCCCTCAACCATTTTTTGTGCCAGATCTATAGGACCATTCAATTCTAAAAATTCAATGTCAAAGTGCACAACTACAATATAATTCGCAAGTTCATCTTCAAGCGCCAAAAGTTTAATAAAAGAAAAGTCTCCTAGATAAATTGATCTCTTGGACTAAGATATGCAACACAAAGAAATAACTCAGTATTCATCTCTGGAAACAGATTATTTAGTTCTTAAAGTTGCAAATCTATCACAGCATAAAAGAAGTCTACTCGATTATGATGCATATTGTTTATCTCATGGGTTTTATGCCTTAAAATAATTCTACTCGAAGAATGTCGCAACATTTAGTAGATGCTCTAATAACCACATAAGTAATCCAAAAAAAAAATACCAATAATATCTGTATGACTTCTCGCCACAATAACAAGAGCTAATTAAAGTTGATGAGCAAAATACTGCATATAAAAAGCACTTTTATTCTCTTTTAACATACATGTCTTAAGACCATTAAATTCACCTTACACATTACTTGTTGCATTATAACGTTGTTCTTGTAATCTAGAGATACTTAATCCATGTCTAGACAAAAAAAAAAAAAAAAAAAACAATATTCGCTTTAAGTGAGAGCACTTAAGTATCAAAACATGCCCAATGCTGACTAAATGCTCAATTACATTATCATTCTTATCCACATATCTTAATACAATAGTTATCTACCCTTTTGAAGATATGTCATGAGATTCATCCATAATAATTGAAAGCAAAGAATCGCTAATATCTTTAATAACTACATTAATAATCTCAATTGAAATAGCACTTACTATGTCTCTCTGAATCTTGGGTGCCGACATTTTTAAATTTTCAAAAGCACTTTTAAGTGTCACGGTTTTTATAATCTCATTTTGTGCTATAACCAATGTAAAAGTTCAAGAAAATTGCATTCTTGTTAGATTTTTCTAATTCATCATGTCCTCGAAATGGAAGCCCTTATCATAAAAGAAACCAACTACAATCAATTGAAGCACTTAAACGAGTTTGATACTCAATTTGAGCTTATTTGACTGTTTGTTTATAGTTGTCTTAAAATGTTGATGCTGATTTAGTAGATCTTCACATTCTCTCCAAACTTGGGCATTACTTTAAGTGTATTGTCTTAACAAATCATCCTTTTTCTAGTTTGTAAACCCTTCACCAACAAAAGAGTCACCACCTACTTGTTTTTCAATATCTGTTTTGAAAAGATAACACCTCATACAGTATGTTATATGCTACATTGTACTCCAACCAAGTAAAATGTTTAGTGAAGCAAACAGGGTTGAACCACCTAGACTTTTCTCCAAAATGCCTTATAGGAAAATTGTGCTTTTGAGGTTGACAACGACCTTTTAGCATATATGCTCTCCGGACTTCTTTATGGACACTAGGACTATAATCCCATATTCTAGTTTGAAGCCTTGGATCGGTAGAGAGATCTAACAAACTGACTTCAACACAATTTTTCTTTGAAGATGATGATTCCAACTAAAGTATTGATTTTCTTTTCATACATTTCTCCATTGTTGTTTCCAACGAATAAAAAAACTACTAATTTTTTAAAAAATAATAATAATAATAATTTTATTAATTCTCAAGTGGATATAATTTGGTATTATTTACTCAAAAAATTATAAATTTAAATAAGATACAAACCATATGTATTTATTAGAAAACATAATTTCAATCTAACTTTACAACGAAAAAAAAAAATTATTTGTATTTATAATGAATAACAATTTATTTATATAAATTAATGCAATAACTTAAAGTTTAATATTTTAAGATTTAGTGATCTGATGTTAAATTTAAATTATTAAAAATAAATAAAATAAAGAGAAATAAATTCAGTAGGCTAACTTGATAAGTGGTAAGATAGTAAGTGAAGATGAAAGAGAAAAGAATGTTAAGTAAAATTGTAAATTATCAATAGAGTTTGTGAGATAGTCAAAAGTAGAAGTAAATAAAAATTATAAAAAGAAAGCACTAATTGATTAGGAGTAGGAAAAGTAGATACAAGTAAAGTAATACAAAAAGAAGTTAATTATATTAAAAATAGAAATAATAAATAATAGTGTAAAAAAATAATAATAATAAAGAAAAATAAAGAAATCGTGTTTGAGCACCTGCCATACAAGAACACCATTGTTACAAACAAAACATAAGAAACAATTAAAAATTTACTTTAAAAACAAAAAACAATTAAAAAAGTGAAAAAAAACAAAAACAAAAACAAAAAGCAAAACAAAACAAAGGAAAGAAACAAATGTTTTGCAAGGGCCAGTGGCCCACACGTGATCAGCAACCAGCATTTATTACGAAATACGAACTGACGAACCTTTTTTTTTTTTTTTTTCTTTTTGACATTCTGAGCGGCACTTTTCAGCTTCGTGTTGACGCGTGAAACCAAAATAACAAAACTTTAAAATTTAATTTTCAAATTCTCGAGGTGAGCACGTGACTCATTTGATCCCATTGTGGGTCCGCGTCTGCCACTATCAATGGACCTTTATTTCTACGGTAGAGGTCCATTGACAATAACAGCGGTCCATGACTAGATAGAACGTTGATCTGGTCATGAACCGATGAATTAGGAATGAATCATACCGAAGAACCCATATCGTCTTCAATCTATTTTGGACCAAACTGATTTTGATTTGGAATGAACTAAATAACTAGATTAAAGATAATCTAGGATGAGCCAGATCATCTCTGGTTCGTCTTAGATTGTCATCGATCTAGTTCAAACTAAATCCATTTTAGAGATTCAAATGAAAATTTTTCAACAATTTATTATATAAGTTTTGCCAAAAAAATAAAAGATTTCAAAAAATAAAATAAAATAAAAATAAAAGGGTTATTCCTAAAACTTCCCTCTAGTTTAATATATTCATTAAAGGCCCCGCTCCAGTTTCCCATAAATCCAAAATATCCCTTACTGTTCCTTTTTAACAAAAAAATGTTAACCAACATATGCAGAGGGCAAAATGTATGGTATATATGAAAAAAATTCACCTTGTACCATATGTATCTACCAATAGCTTTAAGGAGTTTACTCCCCTATTTTGGTAGTAGATATTTCTTGTGTTAAAGAAGTAGATTTCTTAATCGTATATATAATGTTTAATTTTAATAAATCTCGACAGCGTGTGATAGAAGTTCAATTCTTATTATACATATTAAATAATAATTTTAAGGAGTTATCTCTTATATTGTAGAAGTAACGATCTCTTGTGTTAGGGGAGGAGATTTTTTTACTACATATATATCATCTAATCTCTGCAAGTTTCAACAAACTCCAAATTATTAATTTTAGATTATCTTGTAATTGGCACATTTGTGCATGATTAGGGGTTTGAACCTCACCTTGCATATTTACCAATTATTTTAAGAAATTTTTTTCCTTGTATTTGAAGAGTATATATATCTCTAAAGGGGTTGATTTTTAGGCCGTACATATAATATTTAATCTTGATAGACTTCTAAAAATTAGTACTAAATTATTTCGTGAAAGACCCTAGCGAACACAATAACTAACCTAGAAGGGAGGTAAATAGGTTAATTATTATTTTTTTTATCTTGTTAAAAAATGCATAATGGAAAAAATAAAAACAAAATAAAAGAATAGAGAAAGAGAGAAAGAGAGAAAAGCTATGCATAATGAATTTTAAGTGGAAACTGAATAGAAAAAACCAAGAGACTAGAGAACTCCTCTAGCCACTAAATGAAACCCCATTGTTAAAAGATAGATTACAAGTTTCTTTCACTACCCACTTTTGGTTACTTTTGAGTACCTAATTTAAGTAACAAATCTCGCAACACAAATCATATAGATGTAGTAAAATGGTTGTAGCATCGTCTTCACAAGGATATAAGAATCAATTACTAAACTAGTCCTAGATGAAAATAAACAAGTATAAACAAGTAAAAATTGTTGGAATTATAGTTTCCTTTTAATTATAGATTTTTTTTAAAAAATTGTTAATTATAGATGTTAATTATCATAGAAATGAAGATATATCAGTTGTGTTGTTGCTAGTTTATAGCTAATCATATCAATACATCTCTTTCATAATACATTAAACATATCCTCATCTATCGACATCTATCTTCCGATAGATATTTAATAAACTAGAGCTCATTAAATTCAAAATAATATACTTCCTAAGTTGAATTGGTCTATATTAATGAGAATACTTGGTTGTCACTAGAATAACTCATGGTTGACCCAACTGTCACACGAGCGACCCATTTTCCTCCTTTAAACCTAGAGCTGACATTTCATCGAGCACATTGTGTGCCATTCCTTTTGGTCTTAACACACAACATCAAATCATGCATATGGGTGCCCAATTGCATAAGCATTAAGTTATAAAATCCCTACTCAACATGCACAAACCATCCTCAAGCAAATAACAAGCAAATCTATTAATATCAATTAATATCCATCATCATCCCAACACAAATTTATATACAATATTCACATAAAATGGAGATATTAGAGATAAAAATATAGAGTCGAAAATACAACTTATAAATCTCCCCCGACATCCTTCGAGTTCGAATTCATAGATCTCCTTTCTTTCGAGTTCGAACCTTTCTATCCTCTTCTCCCCTCTTGCAAAGCTTTACCCCTACAAAATTTAGTGGAAGGTGTTAATGGATGAGGTTTGGAGGGTGTGTGGAAGTGAAGGAAGGATGAGAATAAAGGTTGGAGAAAGAGCATTAAAGCTTCATCCTTTGCCCCTTAAAACTACCTCAAAATGGTGAAGATGAGTCATTTAAAAGACATAGAAATTAGGACACGAAATGGGATCGACATGAATGAAAATGCCCCTTAGAAGGAATGGCGCCCCTTAGGGTGCCTGTTTGGGTAAACGTGTAGGGGAGCACGAATATGGCAATGCATGGTACTCCCTTAGGCACCTATTTGGGTAGGTGTGCAAGAGGCATGCCTTTCTAGTTGTTTGGCCCCTCTTTTGGCACTTGGCTAGAGAGTTATGCAAATGGGTGTGCAGAGAGGCACCAGGTCTAACTTTTGCTTGCTAAATTGAACATATATTTCTCTACAAACCTCCGATTGACAAGTTGTCGATGACCATGAAAACTAGATATCTGTAGCTTTAGTTTGGTATGTTGTATCTCACATAACTCAAATCGAGGGTTTATATGAGCTCTTATAAGACAATCTATCTATCTAGTTCTGAATTCCGTATTTATGTAATTTTTTTCATAAAACCCAACTATGACTCGATTTCACCCTAAAATTATGTTAAATCCCTCCAAATAAGTTCTACTATTCTTTCAAATCTTATTTACCTGAAAAACACTAAAAACACTCAAGAATGGCATCAAAGACTTAGACTTGGAGGCTTAAATATACAAAATCAAATACGCACAAACCTAAACCTTACTTGTCCATGAGTAAAACAAAAATAAAACCTAAAATAAAAAAGTTAAAACCATTTATTCAACTACTTCCATAGATTGTTATGGTGGCATTTAGTGTATGCCATAAACTTTTAAATCCTTAGATATCCCTAGTGGAGGAGTAGTGTCTCATGAAAGTTTTGAACTCTACAATACTCATAAATGGACTTATATCAAGCATTGAAAACATGTCATTCAAACAATTTAAGTGCTGCATGCTACATAGATAAGTTATAACTAAAGACATGCCCATCAAACAAATGCATCATGTGTACACATGTAAGCCAACATTCAAGACATCATAATTTTAAAGTGACCATGCATGAGAGCCTATGTATTTGATCAATTATTAATTTATATATTCGTTGGACCCTAAAGGTTTTCAAGGTTATAAATTCAGTATTATAGCCCTCAGATTGAAAATTTTTTTCGTTTAAGTGAAATATTAATTTAAGATATTGATAGTGCTACCCATTAAAGAAATTTCTGCACCCAAATGAATATTACTCCATAATTGAATTTGGAATGATCCAAAGACTACTATAAACACCCTAATACATAACAAAAGTAACCTTATAAGAGTGAGATGATTACTTTTATAAGTTATTTATGTTCAAAAATAAAATCCACAATCTTTATCTTCAACTTTAAACCCTACCCCATCTTTATGTTCTGTTGGGGGGAAAAGGTGGCTATCACCATGGATGAAGCCTCCACTAATTGTGAAATCAATGACTGTGATTGTGTATGCTTCTGTCAAGTTTATTGCTTTAAGTTATCTTATTTTCTTAAGTTTATTGCTTTAAGTTATCTTATTTTCTTAAGTTTATTGCTTTAAGTTATCTTATTTTCTTAGTTCTTTTTAGTGTTAATGTTCCAAAGGGTCATGTCATTATAGTAAGTGAAAACCTAACCTTTCTTTGCTTCCAACTTAAATTTCACTCCAGAAATGGGTCTAAAAAATTGTTCTATCGATAAAGCTTATTATGGTTGTGAATTTGTGATTAGAAAAAACTTTTACAGTAGATTAAAAATTATGAATCAATTTTGGAATAATTTAAATCGATTTATAATCTGTCCTTTCTTGTAAATTTATTTAAGGGCAATTTTGACTTATATGAAAATCACTTATATAGATGGCAATATCCACAGTGGCTGAGAGAGAGGAGGGCCCATAGGGGCTATGGCCCCCCTCAACCAATGATATTTTTTTAATAATTCAATTAAACATATTAATTACATATATTTTTATCAAATTTAGGATGCATTTAACTAAATTTTAAGTAAATAATTTAATTATATATATTTATATTTTAGGAGATCTATCTTATCTAGATTTTAATTCTTATATATTGATGGATGATTGACACCTTTCTATTGATTATCTAGTCATAATTTTATATTTATTTTTATAAGTATTATTTTGAGTTTTTATTTTATGAAAATTACAAATAGGGTGATTCTATTGCCACTCAAAAAGGTTCTCCGGTTCTCCCCACACTCCTTTTTTTAATAATATTTTAAATTATTAACATATTCATGCATCAAATAACTTAAAAGGACTTAATTAAGTAATTTCAAAAATACCCTTACAAATATTAACACTCTTATAAAACATTCTTACAATTGTTTCCACAACTCTTTTACATTTATATTATGTATAGCCTATTGAATTTCATCTCTTAGAGACAAATTATTTGGATCAATATAGAATCAAATTTTCTTTAGATTAATAACTTAATAGATATATACATATAATTTTTTAAGAAGAAGAATAGATGTTTTATACATTTATTAATTCATTTGATCCATAATGTCAGTATTAATCCACCCCTAAATATCGCCACCCATTAATTTATTAAATATTTATTTATCGAGATTTTACTCTAATTGTAAGTCATAAAGTAATTAAAATAAGTCTTAAATAACCAAATAATTTAAAAGAGATATTAATAAAAATAGTGCCCTAATTGACTCCAACACAGCACTTAAAAGTTTTAAAAGTATTTTTTTTTTAATTAAGAAACGCTGACTAATAATAAAAATGAATTTTTAAATTAAAAATCATGTACATAAATAATTTGAAAAACGCACGTCTAACACACACACTCTCTCTCTCTATATATATCCCTGAGAAGCACTATCAATACTTTTAGAAGAGGCATTAAACTTTCGAGGGCATTTATAAAATGTAGGTGGAAATCATATTGCAAAGAGGTCAAACGTTGTTCTAAGTGAAGAGATGACGAATTGAAATATACTACCAGGATTTTTTTTTTTTTTTTTTTTTTAAATGTGGAACATGCATGCATGTTTTGTCCCTAAAAAAAGTTATGTGATGCTCACTTTTTGGACAAGAAGCTCCTCACCTCTTACAGGGTTTTTTCTTAATTCCTACAATTTTATAAAGTTTACGGGTCATATATAAGATTTTTAAGAAAAGAAGGGAGTTCTAGTTTATGTGAAACTTTTCCTTCTCATTCCCTTTGGAGTTGCCATCCAGTGGTAAGTCCAACTCAATGTAGATGTCACTTTGCATGTTATTCAGTGGGAGTTTGGATGCAAAAACCATACATGGAATTTTGTTTCTAGAATTTAGTGAATTTATTGCTATAAGGATGATTTTGGAGCAAATTTGAAATGTAAATTTCTGAAATGAATCAAATTAAGTTAGATTATTTAAATTAAGTTAGATTCTTTCACGGTGATCTCGAGTCTCTTAATAAGCATTTTAGATGGTGAATCCAATAATTGATGATATAAGTTAGATTTTTGTTATACACTTGTAGAGATATTTGAATTCGTGTTAGTTTAGAAATGAAAAAAGAAATGTAATTGTTGTATTATATACATCGAAACATAGTAGGGCCCAACAGTTAAATATACAAAGTTTTCTTATTGAACATGAAAAATAAAACCCCTATGATTTAAATAAATAATGAAAATTATATAAAACCATATCATGCGGTGGCATTACCCTTTTGACCTAGCATCGAGAAAATCGAATATTAAGATTTGGTCGAATGATTCATGAAGCACCATTGGAACTATTCACGTTGAATTAATATTCAAATTTTGACTTTTTTTAATCAGCTATTCTATAATTGACTTTCAAATAATCATTATTAGGTCAGCTTCTTATGACAGCTAATAATATATGGAACTTTTCAAAAAAAAAAAAAACCTAATAATATATGGAAGTTGAAGATATACTATTAAATTTTAGGTTTGATTCATATATTCTCTTCAACAGCTCTTAAATTTATAATAGTCAAAAATTAGGGGTGGGCACCCAAACCACAAAACCAATCAATCCATTCATAAAATAAAATAAACTCATTACGTTAGGTTAGAAGCAACCAAATGGTTTGAGTTGATTTGTGGGTTGTATTTTATCAAATCGAATAGCTCAATCCAAACTATTATATATATATATATATATAGAGAGAGAGAGAGAAATATAATCCAAACCATTATATTGTATATACTTTCCATTTCTACCTCCAACCTTTATCCTTTTTTATTTTCAAAACTACTATATTTTGTTACCACATCTACAAATCGTTAGCTTTTTTTTTTTTTTTGGAAGGACGTTGGCTTTTTTTGGTTGTTACTAGTTCTTTCAAAAGTTAGTAATACTTTATTCTACTTAATTTAAATACTAGTTTTGTATTCCATCTTTAGTGTTCATAGGAGAATCTGTTGCATGATTCCACTTTATTCATAGCTTTGTGTTGTATAATGCATTTTTAGCTTATGTGAATTGAATATTTATATCATTTTAAAATTTAATGTGAATTCAATTCATAATTTATCTTTCATATGACTCTCAACTCTACACAAAATTATTTATCTCTATCAGTTAAAACTTAGATATATATATATATATTAACATATAATCATGTTCTAGACAATATAAATTATTATGCCATTAAAATTGTAATCTATTGTAATATTGTTTTTATACTCAGAGTTTCTATTATAATGACAGCACATTATTTTCTCATGAATAATTCTACCCATTATTTTTATTATTGTTATTAATTTTCTTGTGTATCAAATAATTGTAAGGAACCTAATTCTCGAGACATAGCTTTGCCATCATATGTTGATATATGATGGCATAGAGAAAAAATTTTGGTTATGAAATAGCTTGAAAACTTAAGCTATTTTAGTTGAATCTTAAACCAAATAGATTTTTATTGATTTGGCTTTACCTCATGATTGGATTAGTTTGGGTTGCAAACCAACCGGATTAGTTAATGGTTTAGTTTAGGTCATGTCAAACCCAGCCCAAATCAACTCGTGCCCACCCCTAGTCAAAATAATAATAATAATAATAATAATAAAACATCAAATAATAGGCTATAACCTCTCGTAGCTCTAAGTCTACCTGAAATATTTCTAAGTATGCATAAATTAAATTGTTTGTCCCTATTTCCTATAGGACCTAAATTAAATTTGGGTTAGTCTTTAATAGGGGTGTGATCAATGCAACATAAACATTGATATAAATCTAATATTTGGTCCATTTAACAAGTGGGACTACAACAGTTGCCTGATATGAATTAGTGGTAGTAAATGCTCCTTCAGCCTAGCAATAACTCAAGGCCAAGTTATTATATATATATAACATTT
Organism: Nephelium lappaceum; assembly: GCA_021234005.1. NCBI lineage: Eukaryota > Viridiplantae > Streptophyta > Magnoliopsida > Sapindales > Sapindaceae > Nephelium > Nephelium lappaceum. Next base: position 13,002,174 of record CM038004.1, read on the forward strand.
TTATGTAAAAGAAAATTCGATAACATGATATAGTTTAAATTAAATGAAACATACATCATACTTACGCAAAGCAAGTACAAGTAATCTTACGCTTAAAAATCTTAACGAAATTATTAAAATAAATAAAAAAGAAAAAAAAAAACATAAACTATGTAAAGTTATAATTTTCCTAGACAAGACTTCATATCTTAAAATTATTTCATGATAATTTCTCTATCAATTTTGTCAAAAATATCATTCTCCACATAAACAAGCGAGCTATCATTTATTCATTGATCTCTCATTCAATTGCGTAGTTCATTCTACATAATATTTATAGCAGAAAATACTCTTTCAACGGCAGCAATTGCAAAAGGTAGTAATAATGCTAATGTCAAGAGCAAGTAAATTAATCTAAAAACTCAATCTTTTTTTCCCTCAACCATTTTTTGTGCCAGATCTATAGGACCATTCAATTCTAAAAATTCAATGTCAAAGCACACAACTGCAATATAATTCGCAAGTTCATCTTCAAGTGCCAAGAGTTTAATAAAAGAAAAGTCTCTTAGATAAATTGATCTCTTGGACTAAGACATGCAACACAAAGAAATAACTCAGTATTCATCTCTAGAAACAGATTATTTAGTTCTTAAGGTTGCAAATCTATCACAGCATAAAAGAAGTCTACTCAATTATGATGCATATTGTTTATCTCATGGGTTTTATGCCTTAAAATAATTCTACTTGAAGAATGTCGCAACATTTAGTAGATGCTCCAATAACCACATAAGTAATCCAATAAAAAATACCAATAATATCTGTATGACTTCTCGCCACAATAACAAGAGCTAATTAAAATTGATGAGTAAAACAGTGCATATAAAAAGCACTTTTATTCTCTTTTAACATACATGTCTTAAGAACATTAAATTCACCTTACACATTACTTGTTGCATTATAACCTTGTTCTTGTAATCTAGAAATACTTAATCCATGTCTAGACAAAAAAAAGCAATATTCGCTTTAAGTGAGAGCACTTAAGTATCAAAACATGCTCAATGCTGACTAAATGCTCAATTACATTATCATTCTTATCCACATATCTCAATACAATAGTTTTCTACTCTTTCAAAGATATGTCATGAGATTCATCCATAATAATTGAAAGCAAAGAATCACTAATATCTTTAATAACTACATTAATAATCTTAATTGAAATAGCACTTACTATGTCTCTCTGAATCTTGGGTGCCGACATTTTTAAATTTTCAAAAGCGCTTTTAAGTGTCACAATTTTTACATTCTCATTTTACGCTTATAACCAATGTAAAAGTTTAAGAAAATTGCCTTCTTGTTAGATTTTTTTAATTCATCATGTCCTCGAAATGGAAGCCCTTATTATAGAAAAAACCAACTACAATCAATTGAAGCACCTAAGCGAGTTCGATACTCAATTTGAGCTTATTTGACTGTTTGTTTATAGTTGTCTTAAAATGTTGATGATGATTTAGTGGATCTTCACATTTACTCCAAACTTGGGCACTACTTTAAGCATATTGTCTTAACAAATCATTCTTTTTCTAGTTTGTAAACCCTTTACCAACAAAAGAGTCACCACTTGTTTTTCAATATCTGGTTTGAAAAGATAACACCTCATACAGTATGTTATATGCTACATTGTACTCCAACCAAGTAAAATGTTTAGTGAAGCAAACAGAGTTGAATCACCTAGACTTTTCTCCAAAATGCCTTATAGGAAAATTGTGCTTTTGAGGTTGACAAGGACCTTTTAGCATATATGCTCTCCGGACTTCTTATGGACACTAGGACTATAATCCTATATTCTAGTTTGAAGCCTTGGATCGGTAGAGAGATCTAACAAACTGACTTCAACACAATTTTTCTTTGAAGATGATGATTCCAACTAAAGTATTGATTTTCTTTTCATACATTTCTCCATTGTTGTTTCCAACGAATAAAAAAACTAATAATTTTTTAAAAAAAGAATAATAATAATTTTATTAATTCTCAAGTGAATATAATTTGGTATTATTTACTCAAAAAATTATTAATTTAAATAAGATACAAATCATATGTATTTATTAGAAAACATAATTTCAATCTAACTTTACAACGAAAAAAGAAATTATTTGTATTTATAATGAACAACAATATATTTATATAAATTAATGCAATAACTTAAAGTTTAATACTTTAAGATTTATTGATGTGATGTTAAATTTAAATTATTAAGAATAAATAAAATAAAAAATAAATAAATTTAGTAGGTCAACTTGATAAGTGGTAAGATAGTAAGTGAAGATGAAAGAGAAAAGAATGTTAAGTAAAATTGTAAATTATCAATAGAGTTTGTGAGATCGTAAGAAGTGAAAGTGAATAAAAATTATAAAAAGAAAGCACTGAATTGATTAGGAGTAGGAAAAGTAGATACAAGTAAAGTAATAAAAAAAGAAGTTAATTATATTAAAAATAGAAATAATAAATAATAGTGTAAAAAATAATAATAATAATAAAGAAAAATAAAGAAATCGTGTTTGAGAAGGGGAGTTAGTCACCTGCCATACAAGAACACTATTGTTACAAGCAAAACATAACATAATAACAAACAATTAAAAATTCACTTAAAAAAAATAATTAAAAAAAGTGAAAAAAAAAAAAAAAACAAAAAGCAAAACAAAACAAAGGAAAGAAACAAATGGTTTGAAAGGGCCAGTGGCCCACACGTGATCAGCAACCAACGTTTATTACGAAATACGAACTGACGAACCTTTTTTTTTTTTCTTGACATTCTGAGGAGCACTTTTCAGCTTTGTGTTGACGCATGGAACCAAAATAACAAAACTTTAAAATTTAATTTTCAAATTCTCGAGGTGAGCACGTGACTTATTTGATCCCATTGTGGGTCCGCCGCTGCCACTATCAATGGACCTTTATTTCTACGGTAGAGGTCCATTGACAATAACAGAGGTCCATGACTTGATAGAACGTTGATCTGGTCATGAACCACCAATGATCTAGGAATGAATCGTATCGAAGAACCCAAATCGTCTTCAATTTATTTTGGACCTAAACTGATTTTGATTTGGAATGAACTAAATAACTAGATCTAAGATAATCTAGGATGAGCCAGATCATCTCTAGTTCCTCTTAGATTGTCATCCATCTAGTTCAAACTAAATCGATTTTAGAGACTCAAATGAAAATTTTTCAACAATTTATTATATTATATAAGTTTTGCCAAAAAAACTAAAGGATTTCAAAAAATAAAATAAAATAAAAATAAAAGGGTTATTCCTAAAACTTCCCTCTAGTTTAATCTATTCATTAAAGGCCCCGCTCCAGTTTCCCATAAATCCAAAATATCCCTTAGTGTTGTCACCTTTTTAACAAAAAATGTAAACCGACATGTGCAGAGGGCAAAATGACACATTTACCCCCAAGATATTTAGGAAAATAATATTAAAATTTATTAAATTATGACAAAATAATAAAAAAGCAATTCTTGTGCTTCATCTGACTAAAAGTCTACTCCATCGTTCTTGGTCATGGTGAAGAACATAATTGTTTCGTTCATCATGAAGAACAAAAGAGAATATATATTTTGAAACGGTGCAGCAACCCACCAAATAGTATTCAACTTCTCTTTTTCTCCAGCCACAAAAAAGCACAAAAGCACAATCCACTAACAGCCTAAGCACTCATAGATAACAACCCGCCAAACAATCCCAACACCTACCAAATCTACAACAAGCCAAAAAAACCCCCCAAACTTCATACTAAAACCACAGCCAACATCACAATCACCCTACACCAACAACCAGGATGAGAAAGAAGAAAAAAGGGGATTAGTTTTTTTGTTTTTTTTGTTTTTTTAATTAAATGTTAAATTTATTTTATTAAGTTTTTATTAATTAGTTATATAATTATTATTTTTATTAAGATTTATTAAATATTAAACTGTTCATTTACTAAAATACCCTTTTAAGGTAACAAGGCCAATTGACTTTTCAAAGTATAAACTTAACGGTAGAGAGTATCTTATCTATTTATATAAGGGCAAATTGGACAAACTCCCCTGAGGTTTGATGAAATTGCACAAATATTATGATGTTTGGGTAACTCGCACGGGTACTACCTGAGGTTTCAAAAACTCTACACAAACCTCCCCTATCGTCAGTCAACGACGGTTAAATTCTTATGGTCAACGGTTAAAAATATAAAAAGACTAAAATACCCTTCAATAAATTTAAAATTAATATATTATATATTTTTTTATTTAATTTAAAAATAAAACATTAAAAAAAATTTTTTAAAAAAAAAGTCTCCATGGGAGACCGATCTGGTCTCCCATGGAGGCCGACCGTCTCCATCGCTGGAGACAACGACGTCTCCAGCAATGGAGACGACCGCCTCCAGCGATGGAGACAGCATCTCCATCGCTGGAGTAATCTCCAGCGATGGAGATCTCCATCTCCATCGTTGGTCGACTAGAGATAGAGATGGTCTACATCGCTGGTCGACCAGCGATGGGCGACTCCATCGCTAAGATCTCCATCGCTGGTCTCTCGACCAGCGATGGAGTCGCCTATCGCTGGTCTCTCGACCAACGATGGAGTCGCCCATCGCTGGTCGACCAGTGATGGAGATGGTCTCCATCACTGGTCGACCAGCGATGGATATGGAGATCTCCATCGCTGGAGATTAATCCAGCAATGGAGATGCCGTCTCCATCGTTGGAGGCGACCGTCTCCATTGTTGGAGACGCTGCTGTCTCCAGTGATGGAGACGGTCGGCCTCCATGGGAGACCAGATCGGTCTCCCATGGAGATTTTTTTTTCTTTTTTTAATTTTTTTTTATGTTTTATTTTTAAATTAAATAAAAAAATATATAATATATTAATTTTAAATTTATTGAATGGTATTTTAGTCTTTTTATATTTTTAACCGTTGATCATAGGGATTTAACCGTCGTTGACTGACGATAGGGGAGGTTTGTGTAGAGTTTTTAAAACCTCAGGTAATGTCCGTGCGAGTTACCCAAACATCGTAATATTTGCGCAATTTCGTCAAACCTCAGGGGAGGTTTGTGCAATTTACCCTTTATATAAACTAGAAGCAGATTTATGTATTTATTCAAACCAGAAGCGGGTTTGTTAGCTAGATTTAAAACTAGAGGGGGATTCTGATGAATATGTTAAACTAGGAATAATCCAAAATAAAATAAATCAAAATCAGGCTGGTCAATTGCATGTGATCATATTGGAGAAAAAAATTGAGGTCTAAGTTGGACTCTTTTGTTACGTATCTGAGGGTTCATTGGGAGCTATAACATAAAATAATTTGAAGATTAGTTGGCGTCTAAGCTTTTGGTTCTTCCAAGGCGTAATGAAAATAATAATATAATTCCCGAACTGCCATTCTTTGTTTTCATCTGATCATATGTACTGAAACACCAAGAAATTAAAGAAATCAGAAACTAAAAGATAAGATAACAAATGGGTGTGGTAAAGGCAGCCATAGGAGATGCCTTGTTGACCTCCATGTGGGTGTTTAGTGGTCCATTTATGAAGGTTTTCACCATCATCATATCAACATATCTTGGAGTTCAAACCATCCCACTACTACCTCTCTTCATCTCAACTATCTTGAACACGTTCTTGGTGCTAACATTTAGCTTGATAGCCAGTTTGTTGGGTGGTGCAAGTTTCAATCCCTCCGCCACTCTCTCCTTGTATGCAGCCGGCCTTAAACCCGATGCCTCCATCACGTCGATGGCTGTCCGCTTTCCGGCACAGGCAGCTGGCGGGGTTGGTGGTGTCAAGGCGATTATGAAATTTATGCCAACACAGTACAAGCATATGCTGAAAGGACCATTTTTGAAAGTAGACTTACATACTGGAGCGGGAGTCGAGGGGGTTTTGACCTTTTTGCGTAGTTTTGCTTTGCTTGTTATCATGCTCAAGGGTCCTAGAAGCTTGTTTTTGAAGGTTTGGTTGGTTGGAGTGGTAACTGTGGGATTGGTGATTGCTGGTTCAAAGTACACTGGACCATCTATGAACCCAGCCAAAGCCTATGGTTGGGCTTATTTGAATAACTGGCATAACACTTGGGAGCTCTTTTATGTGTATTGGGTTTCTCCGTTAACTGGAGCTGTTTTGGCTGCTTGGGTTTTCCAGTTCCTTTCTGCTGCTTCTTCATCAATAGTCAAGCAGAAGAAAGCCTAAACAAACAGGTCAGGTAATTCAGATACCTGAACGTTTGGATGTGATATGCTCATTCGATGAAAATCAGTTCCATACATTGTTTTTAAGAAAATGATTTGTGCATTTGGGCATTTACATGATATGTTTTCGGCTAATCACTATACAATTACAATCTGTCTTTGTTCCACAATGTTGCTTGCAACCCAATAGAAATGACAGGTACAACGGCAAGCACTAATCATGCACCACAATTTAGGGGTATCTTTATTATTATTAATATTTTTTTTTTTTTTTGTGGCAGGGGTATCTTTATTAATATGACTTATTTTCATTGGAAATGTTAGGTTATATATTAAGATTTAAAAATAATAATAATAAAAAAGTTATATTTATTTATTCGGGTCATAAAAAATGATTTCGTTATTAAAATATCTCATTGTATCACATGTTAATACTATACTTTTTCTTTTTGGTTAGTACAAACCCAGAAATCAATCGAAATCAAATAGAATATGACTCTTGGATGTGACTTTGGGAACAATTTTCATACGGCAATACACATACGGATGAGAAAATAGCCCACACAAAAATGATGGAGAAAGCCACATTTATAAATGGAAGGGTGTTCATGGGTGTAGAATTTACTACACATAATGCGTTAAGAGGATTAAGAGAATGGTTAGGTATATGATTTACCTTTATAAGACCTCAGGTTCGAATCCCTTATGAAAATACTTATATGGTCAAAGACCATAATCTTGTGTCTCGAAAATTATAGGGTTGGAGAGGGATTCCAGTTTCGAAACTAAATTCGTTAAGTAACTTCCAGATATTTTTGATCGATAAAAGAAATATATTAAAAAATTTATATGCTATTGTGTTCAGGGAACTCAGTTACTACGTGGAACAACTGAGACCTTGCCTCAGAGTTCCGAGTTTATGCTGCTCCCACCGCCACGCCTCATCAACTATTTGTGTAGAGGGCGGTGATTTTAGTGTCGGTGGGTGGCAATTGTAGCCTCATCTATAAAGGGCCCATTTTTTTTGGAAGTGGTATAAATCAAAAGGTTGGTACAAACAGTGCCCATAAAGACCTTCTGTGCTCACTTTGTTTTTAGAGAAAATGATTGATGTTTTGGCAAACATGACGCGGTATAATCAACCATCCATTAATTGCATTGTTGTTTCTCAAGAAGAATCCTACTTAACTACATGCTTTCCAAACACAATTTTCGTGTTCGATTTGACAAAAAATTTTCCCTTTTATGGTGTTGCTGGGCTGCCTTTTTTTTAATTAGTATGGTCTTAATTAGGCTATCGAATATAAAAAAAATCCGATAACATTGGTGCAACATACAGTAGAGCTAAATATTCTCACCTATTTACCAAACTTCCAATTTTCAAAAGAGAGGAGTTCAAGCTCCTTTCAAAATTGATATATATATAAAATTCAAATAGCATTAGCTAAAGTGCCTTAGTTTTTAGTGCACCGGATTTATAAACGACATTTTTTTTTTCGATTTGGTCTAGATGCTCACCTTCACCATATATATTGATAACATGGTCGACCATAGTGGGTATAGTAGTAATGCTCAGAAAAAGCACTATGAAAGAAAAATAAGTTACTCTAACTCACTTCGATGTGGAAACAATGTTTATAAATCAGTGACTTGTGAAAAAGCATTGTGCTTTAAAAGAAATTCAATGATGTCCTCTTTGAATATATCTACCCAGGCCTCTATCTTTTGAAGGTAAAAAGAAAAGAAGATAGGTGTGGCACAATATGATCCAAGAATATGAAAAGTACCGGACCCTATAGGAGGGATGGAGTCAGGAGCTCAACTTTAGAGGCATCAAAAGAAAATTTTAATTTTTAAATTAATACAAATCAAATTTCTAATTTGAAAAATAAGTTAGTAAAATCAAAGTATAACCATTACCTTATTATGAATATCGTCATTATGCTTGATAATGCATTTATTTGCACATAATCGGAATGATTTGAAATCGGAATGATCTGAAATCGAAATGATTGGAATCAGAATGATATATAAAAATCGAAATAAGTTGTTTACTTCAATTGCGGAATCGGAATCGGAATCAGTAGTATTCCCATTAATATATTTATTTTATTTTGGAATCGGAATAAATTAATTACAAATTACAAAAAAAATGGTCTTGATTAAATGTTACCCAATTTTTTTAAGCATTTTTTTTTTATATAAACTGTAACCTAAATTTGCTTAGTGGGGTGGGGGGGAATAAAATAGGGTTTTTTTTTTTTTTTTTTTTAATGAGAGGTATAAAAGAATTTTTAACTTGTAAAAGAAAATGAAAATGAGATTCTTAAGTGGAGTGAGGGGAATAGAATTCCTATGTCATAACCCAAATTATTGTGAGACCTACAATTTCATTCTTTATTCTTATTTTCTAATCCATCGAGTAAACACACCCTAAATGTATTTTTACTTCATTAATGTTTTTTAAGAATTGAGAGATTGTTAAAGTGGTGAATAGGAAGTCTTAACTACTTTTTCTCCACTTGATTTTTCTTAAATTTAATTTTCTATTCTAAGTTCTAAAGTTTTCAAACAAACTCAAGGCCCTTTCTCTTATATTAATTGTTCTTTTTAGTTTTAGTTCTTTAATAAATTTAAAATTAAAAGTAGATAAAAATTCCTCGTCAAATCTACCTTTACTTGTTATCTATACTTGATAAACGATTTGTATACTTCTAAGGTTTAAATAAATTTGTTTGTTATTTTGCAATCAACAATCCGTAGTCAAGGACCACGGTTATAGACCAATGGACGTTTGATCCAGATTGACACTCGAGTGATCCACAGTTAAGGGTCACAATCATAGACCTATGTACAGGATGCTTAATAAAGGATTAACATCGAACAATCCACAATCAATGGGCACGACCATAGACCTATAGACACTTGATAATAACAAGGGCAACTCAGTCATTTTAAGTCCAAATCATGCCCTAACTTTTGGAGAATATAAATAGACAACAAAAGGGGTCTTGCTTGGGTTTTGGGAGCTCTAACATTACACCTCCATCAAGCCACTTCACTCATTCATTCCAAAACACCTTTCAAATCATTCAACCTGTAAAATCACATTATTTGGAGAAGAACAAGGCAAGCAAGAAGGAGAAAAGACAAGAGCTTGAGGAGGATACTCCATTAGTGTCTTTTGTTTCTTTCTCTCACTCTTGTGGCTTATGAATTTAACCATATTTAGGGATGTTAAACTAATTGTTTGTTTCTCTTTGCATTTAAACATGAACTAAGTTGTTATTACTAGGATGATGATGGATCTTAATTGAGATTAATGGAATGAACTTTTATTTACCTTGAGATTGATTGTGTTTGTTGAGCAAATGTTTTGTATTTAGTGCTTGTGAATGTTTGGCCAACATTTAACATGATTTATGGTTGTGAGCAGAGACCGAGAGAAGATACACACAACATACTCGATCAAATATCTACCCTCGTGGTAACATATTGATAAATATTCTCTCCTTGTGGGCAAAATTGTTTTCTTAATTATTTGGTGTTGTTTATTTATTTTTGATAACATATTGATAGATATTCTCACATCGTGAGCATAAGTATATTAGTTGATCCATGTATAATCATTTTATTATAATATGTTAGATCAATTACTTAATTATTTGCAGTTAGTTTATTTATATATTTTTAAACCTAATACCAAACAAATGAAAGGTCAATCGAAACTTACGAAAATTAATTATTACTTGTATGATCCGAAAATCTATTTTCTTAATTGGGAGACTGTTACCCTGATATAAAGAGGAAAAATCCTCCATACTATTTATATAGCTCAAATATTACTCTCATAAATCATAATACCGGAGAAATCTTCTATAATTGTAAGATATCTCATCTCACAATAAGAGAGAAATTCCTCATTCTTGAAAACCACATCATTTATTTTTCCATACTTATTTCCTACAAATATATTATACACGCTCCTTCAATTCTGTCTCTCTTTGACTATACCTACAACTCATATTCCTCCTTTATCTCATTGTCCCCAACTTTTTTATACACAAACCCCTTAGCAACCCATACATAAACAATCAAATTCAAAACACTCAAGCCAGCCATCAACCAGTAAAAAAGATCAAGGTGTGCCCTATTCAGATTATCATCAAGCCAAGTCTCACCATTTCTTGAGCTGATAGATTGCACAATCGATATTATAGCACTGTTAATGAAGCTCCCAACTCCCAACACACTTACTTGAGCAGCAGCCCCCAAACTTCTCATTGGCTCTGGCATTTGATCATAGAACAATTCTTGCAACCCAACAATAGTGAAAACATCAGAAATTCCACTAAGCAGGTATTGTGGGAGTAGCCACCAAACGCTCATTGGGACTATTGCCTTTGGTGAGTCCAGAAGGCCATGTTCTCTTGCAGTTTTGACTCTTTTGGCTTCAATTAGGCCGGACACACCCATGTTGAGTATAGAGAAAAATAAGCCTACGCCTATTCTTTGTAGCGTGGTTATGCCAGTACGATGTCCGGTGAATTTTCGAGCTAAGGGAACGAATACTCGTTCGTAAACGGGGACAGTGACGAAGATTGTGACGCCAACGAGGCTTTGAAGTGAAGCCGGAGGTACTTGAAATTTAGGGCCAATGGATCTAAGCATGGTGCTGGCTTGCTTGGTGTAAAATGTGTGGAGTTCAACAAGTACAGCACTGAAGATTAAGCAACTTAGCCAGATGGGAATCAGACGAATTACAAGCTTGACTTCTTCAACTTGGTTTACTGAGCATAGCCTCCATGGGTTCCTGGTCTTGCTCAAATTATCAACGTCGTCGATGATCATTGCCTTGTCCAAACACCTGCACGAGTTAAATTTTGCGATGAAATCATGCAGAAATCTATATTATCATAAATTACAAGTATTATGAAAACAAGCCAAACTTTTAGATTGCATGCTAAACATTAATTTTGCTTTCAGACCGTGTATTTAAGAATAAATAATTACAATATATAGGCGCATTGATTTTCATTCTTGATTCAAATTTAGCTCTTTTTCTTTAAACAAAAGATATTATCTCTTTGTTTTAAAAAAAAAAAACAAAAGATGTTATCTCTTTTGTTTCATAAGTAGAGAATATATATATATTTTTCGTGGCTAGCATAAGCTCAGGTCAACTGGGACCAAACGGGATTTAGCTCTGGGGTGTGAGCCAGTGAGTAGCTCCCATACGGAAGAAAGCATCCCACACATAGATAAGAGGCAATCCACACAAGATTGGGGGGCAACTCACACATTTTATTGATGGGAGTGGGCCTCATGGGGTGTAGAACTCGCATACCTGGGCACGGAGAGTTGTGTGTTAACCCAACAAGACCACTGCTGAGCTACAAATTGGATGAATAAATTTTGTTGTTATACAATTTAAGCTAATATTTTAAAATCTATAAATAAAAATAATGTTTTATTAATTGTGATATTAATAATAAATAAAACATGAATTGATTATATAAAACATGAAACGGTTGGGCTGATTATATATAATCACACTAATTTAAAGACTTTGTAACAGCAATATACAGCTGATCATTAATGGTTTGAATTGATGACAAAAATATATATACCTGAGTTGATTAGTGTGGGCATAACTTTGACCCTTAAATTCACCCAATTTGTGGCCTTCAGTACTCCTTTCATCACCATAGTATATAGCACGGCCACCATGTGTTTCACTCACGCCCCTTTTTCGAGCTGCAGCTACAAACACTTGCAGCACCGTGGTAAATGGGCTGCCAACCGGGCTCTGCTTCTTGTATCTCTTAATTCCAGCTAAAAACATTAACAATGCCAATGCCAATGCCCCTGCCAGCACTCCAAACCCTACTGCCCACCCCACATTGTCCTGCATCACGTAAAATATATGTTGGATATTCAATTTCATAGTAAAAATAAATAAACTAACTATACATCTTGAAGGTGACCATAAGATAGCTATCAAAACAATCAAATTTGTGACAATCGATAATCAATAATTCGATACAGGTGACATTTGACAAATCTGTCTTTTGCTCTACATTCGATGATTTTGCGTTGATTTGTAAAATGGAATGCAACAAATGCAAATACACTTTGTAACGAAAAAAATCAGCCGAATATGGGCGCAGTTGACAAACATATTTTAAGGCCCAATGTAGTAGCCCAAGTAATGGGCCAATCAATCGGTCTAGGCCAAGAGAGGCCCAGAACCCAGGAGCCCACGACCTGATGGCACAGTCGGATGGCTTAGGCCTCTTTAATGAGGCTTGACCGCATTAAGGAGAGATATTAGTCTAGTTAACTTACGCAGCAAAGAGGGTGTGACTAGCTTAATAGAGAAATCCTCCTATTAAACGCATAAGCCGGGGTCAAGGGAACTGATCCTTGATCCCAATTGCCTTAACTCCTCTCCAACTATCTGCTCTCCACCTATAAAAGGGAAGCAACTAGAGAGACAAAGTCATCTGATTTTAGAACCGTCACTCTACAGAAATTTCTTCAAACACTAAGCAATCATAGACTACATTGTTGCACGACAAGCACTCTTGTCCAAATCTCAGCCGTCATATTCTTCTCTTATCATACGCAACCATAGCAAATTACAGTCGTACATCTATTTATACTATCTACTTTATCTTTTTTCATTCCATATTCTAACTTAAACATTATAGTGCCTTTGGCTGACACCTATCTACTTATCTTTTTTTATTTCATATTCTAACTTAAGCATCGTAGTAGTTTTGGCTAGGACCACCAAATGTCAAGATAACCTGCTCTTTTTGTTTGACTTTTTGTAGGTTACTAGATCCCTAAAAACTAATTATAGAGTTCAACCTCCACATTAGCATTTGTAGAATTCGACCTTCTACACACTATTAAGTAACTGGGGTGTAACTTGTAGTTATTAATTAATGTATCTTATTGTTCACATTCTTAGAAATTTAGAATTATTTTTAATAATTGTTATTAATTTGAAATATTTATGAGAAAGCAACTTAAACTCATAACCCTAATGGTGCAAGTGTGAGGGGCATACAAACTATTAGGTCAACCTCATCTTACTACTAAAAGTTTAGAATGTTAGATTTATTCTACTTTTACTTTCTTTTTACAAAAGTATAATCGATAGATAAATCTGACATCCAATGGCATGTGCTAAGGTAAATTTTCATAGCAACAATTAATGTATAAGCTATTATGATCACTACCAATGTTGTTGTTGGCAAGACCTCTCCAAACGCTCAAGTGAGAGAATTTATCAATGCAGGAAGAAAAGATTTTATAACTAGGGGGAGTAAAGTTTGTGACTCCATGAGTGAGTATTTATCAATGTTTCATAACTCACAACTCACTACTCAATCGACAAGGTAGCAAGTAGTGAGTTTTTGGTTACTTGGTGAGCATTCGGTTTGACCGTCAATCAGTGGTCAAACCGTTGATCAATGGACTTGATCAAACATGTAAATAAAACACTTAGAAAAAAAAATTATAGGATCAAAATACAATCATATGACTACAAAACATAGTGAAACTTTTCTCATGCAAGTATCAAAAACTGACTTTAGCACAATCACATAATTAAAATATATTAGATTTCTTGACAATTATAATTGTTATTTTTTTAACAATTCCACCCTGTAATGCACAAAAATAATAACACTTCAAAATCCTATAATATCTCAATTACTTAAGACCTTCGGTCCTTCTTTATATCTCAAGCACAGCCATCATAGTGTGAACTTGGAAAGTGAAAACTCATCAACCAACACACCAATGCTATCCCGATCACACATAAATAGTTGATGTTGTTCTAGGCGGATGATGATCTGATGGGATGATGAGTATAGGTGGATGAAAATCTAATAGGATGATGATCTACGTTGATCAATGGGTTGAAGATCTTATGGGCTAAAGATTTAATTGAATCTGATTGTTTTTGGACTTTAGATTGAATGTGTTTGCTTGTTGAAGAACAAGAACAACCTTTTTTTTTTTTTTCATTTTGTTTGAAAGGTTTTAATTTTTTATTTGATTTTTATGATAAATAAAATACTTTACAAAGTCATTTTGTTTGGAAGGTTTGTTTTTTATTTTAATTTTTAAAAATAAACATAAAAAACTCCACGGATGGACGGTGGTGATTAAAACATTTTCCTTTTCATTTTTAAAATATTTAGCTAATTTTACTTAATTTTTCATTATTAAATCTCCACCATCTATTATAATTTTTTTCAATCCTATATATTCTTATTTTTCATTAAATCTTCATTATATACATATAAATCAAATAGTTAATAGAATGAAAAAACCACACGCCACTCACATTGTTAAGTTCGACAAATGCTCAATTGATGGAAGGAAAACTAGTTTAATGAATTTATAAAACCTTATGGATGATGAAAACCAAAAACAGAATTACAAGTAAAAATGTAATACTTGGATATAAGTTAGGGTCTAATGAAATTTGTCCTAATGTAAACTACACTAGAAAGAGATCTAATCTCACGTATTGGTAAATACAAATGAAGTTAAACCCTCAATTATAGTCTTATAGACACAGAGGGAAAGATACATGTCATTCGAGTTAGAATGGACCCATCACACATACAATGCTGAAAAATAATACTTGACAAACCTAAACGATAAATTTAAGAAATTTAGTGTTTCACACATTAAAAAATCATCTTTACAACTTGGAGAGCAAGCTCTACATTTGATGTAGTCTAACTTCCCAACGAAACTTCAACTTTTAAATCTTAAAATCTCCCAAATAAAATTTGAAATTAAAAAATAAAAATAAAAACAAAAACAAAAACTGCTATACTTGAGATATAATTTATCTATCTGACCTCATTTGCATTAGATCAAATTACAATTTAGTCTATTGATTTGAAAAAAACTACAAGTTGAGTCAATTTTTAGTGTTTATTACAATAAACCCCCTATCGTTACGATCTTTCAGTTAAAGTTAACTGACGCAGGGGTAAAATTATATTTTGATGTTATTTTTAATTTTCTTTTAAAATAAATTATAAAAACTTACAAAATTCAATAAATAAAATAAAATAAAATAATTCCTCTTCATCTTCCCTGTCTATTTCCTCCCCATCCTCCACTCATCTTCATCGTCACTAACCCATTTCTTCTTCCCCATCGCCAACCTCTTTCTCTTCTTTTTTCACCTCCATTATCTCCGACAGTGCTTTGTCTTCCTTTTTTCCTCACTTTCCTCTCCTTTCTCCATTGTCGTTTCCTCACTATCCTCTCTCCATCGAGACCGCCACTCTCCTTACTCTTCTCTCCTCTCTCCTCTCTCTTCATCATTTGACGCCCAACCCAAACGAATCCAAATAAACCTTCATTTGGGTTCAAAGAACCTAAATGAAGGTTCATCTAGGTTTCAAGTTTTTTCAATTTTTTTGGATTTATGATTAATGATGATTTTGATTTGGGGATGAATGATGATTTAGATTTTGGAGTTGTTGATTGAATATGGTTTTTTTTTTTCCTTAGTTCTTGATGTTGGGATTTTTTTTTTCCAAATTTTCGATAACCAAAAGAAATTGAACAATGTAATTCAATTTTTTAATTTTTAATTTTTTTTAATTAATGAAAAATCTAATGATTTTTTTATTTTATTTCTTTTTTATTTATTTTTTACTATGGTCAACTGGGTCAACAATAAACACAAGGGCATTTAGATCTTTTTACACAATTACACTGTGCACGGTTAAACAAAGGGACTCTAACAACAATAGGTTAAATAGTAATAAATCTTAGAAAGGTGACTCTATCTACCATTATTTTCAAATTAGTAGGCTAAATTATAATTTGGTCTTTGCATGAATGAGTCCAACTGATTTTCAAAAATAAATAAATAAATAGTGAGTCCATCCAACTGTGTCCTACTGTATTTTGCATATTTCATCCCTTATCTCACATTGTGTATCCCAAGTCAACTCTTAGGTGGCTAATTAAGTTACAAGTTTCCTCTTTTTTTCTTTCCCCTTTTTTTTTAAGGACTGGAACTAACTCAAGAGACTACTGGAACCAACTGAAATAGGACTATTGATGGCTCGACCATGGGTGGTACTCTCAAATGGGAATGATCTACCCACACTGACGTGGGGGAGAGACCCGCATGAGAGTAAATAGGCAACCCACACATAAAGGTGGGGGCACTTGTTATTTTGACTTTTTCGGGTGTCAGAATCATGTCAAGGCATGGGATAGTTGGCCACTTAAACCAATGGCGTCAACTATCAATAACAGTTAGAAGTTTCCTCCTAATGAAGCTAACTTATATATTGATCTCTTATTTGTAACTTTTATAAATGAGAAGATCTCAAATTCTCAATGATATTCAGAGATATATATATATATATATATATATATATATATATATATATTCTAAGTCCTACGCAAACAACAGTTGTAGATCGATTCAAGACAAATTTGGCAATTTACCTGGACGTAAATCACCACCAGCACCGCGACCGATGCACCAAGGACTATCCCCAAGTACCACCAGTTAAAGAAAGAGCTTTTGGCGTCTCTCTCTTCGGGGCTGTTGTCATCAAACTGGTCAGCTGCGAAGGTTTGCACGCAAGGCTTGTGCCCACCTTCACCAACTGTTAATATGTAAAGTGCTATAAAAAATACAGCTTCTCGATAATGCGAAGGAAACACTGAGACTGCCAAGGACAATAGAACCATTCCCTGCCATAAAAGAATACACAATTTAATCACTTGCAATATCAATACATGAAATGAACATGCTGCTATATGGTGGTGATCAACTCAAAATCAATTCGATACTGTTTTAGTCGTGATAGCCTTATTTTGAAGCAATATTCATTAGATACCGTTATCAACACATGATCATAATTATCACATGTATATATATAGAACTGTTATGTGCGGAATGTACGTACGAATTTTTTTCTGTCCTGCGATCTGAGTTATTGGTTTACAATAAAATTCTGGCAAGTGTTCAATGCAAATTATTTTACTTTATACAATAAATATAATAATTTTTAATGACTCCCTCTAAATATTTTTAAGTAAAAGTTAAATTCACATATATTACAAATTATAACAATCAATAGGAAATTGCCAGAGAGACATCAACTCTTATTATTTATTTATTTATTTATATTTAAAGTAGAAAATAGGGATGCCACTTTTACTCGTGCATCCTCAGATCTTTACTAGTGATAGGTGGATATGAATTTCACTAAACAGGTTCACGAATGGATATGGATGTCATTTTCAAATCCGTAACAGGTTTGGGTAAGCGTATGGGTATGGAAAAAAAATCTATACCTGTACTCGCTTACCTGCATAGCAATATTAAAAAAAAAAAATTATTATTATTATTATTATTACTTTTTTATATACACTACTCAAAATGACATTGTTTTGAGTAATGTGTATAATGAAAATTTGTATTTGTGATGTAATTTGGCCAATTTTTTTTGGCATATTTTATATCCTATGCGGGTTTAAATTATGTCATTTATATGAATTGTGATGTAATTTGGAATTTTAGGTTGGATTATTAGATTTTATTTTATTTTATGGTAAATATTATTGTTAGGATTTCTAAATTATATGATTTGTGCATATTAGGTGTCATATGGATGGAAAAAAGTTTATGAAATTTCATACAACCTTTTTTCTGTTTGGCAAGTATGGGCATACTCATAGGTCCATCCATACCCGCAGGTACATACCTATACCCATACCCGCCAAACTTGGCGGGTATGAGTATAGGTATGAGCATAAAAAAGTGTGCTAGTTTGGGTATGGATTTTGGCAAATCTGTCCTGAACCCTACCCATTGTCCTCCTTAGAAGAAAACAAGACTTTATCCTTTTTAGGATTTAGTTTCCTATTATTTCATAAATTAGTATTTAGTTTAATCTATTTATTTTTGTTTTTGAAACTTGTGTTAGTTATAATTGTTATTTTGTTAGATTATTAATATGATTTTGATAAAGTGATTTTACTAGTACTTAGTGTTTTAATTGTTTGTTTATTTAAATTAGTTCTGAGTTATTTTACTAGTTACTGATTTAATATAACTACTACTGATTTTCAACTATGTATATTATTAAGATTAAGCTTCGTAACAAAATGGAAAACTACTTTATTGCAAGCTCTTTAATCATATGGATCATTTTTTACATTTGAAGAGAGTGACTGGTTCTAGTTTCATTTATAAAGTTATGATCTATATCATTTATTAACTTAATTTTGACAATAATATTAAAGAACAAATTGCACATTACCTACCTAAGGTTTACCTTTTTATAAACAAATTGAAGCTTTCCTTTAAATAAAAGCCTATCTCCACCCGTTACTCAAAGTTAGTCAACATTGATGTTTGACCGTTAATTTCATATATATGACAAAAATGATCCTCAATATTTAGATGATTAATTTAAATAAAAATTTAATTAAAAATAAATGAGTTTTCAAAAAGAAAATTTAAAAAAAATACGATCTCCACCATCCATTACAATAAAATCAATTTTTTTTTTCAAAAAAATATTAAAACAAAACAATTAAGGTCTAAAACCCAGACTTGTTGAAGGGAGTCTCACATGAACCTCCCCATGATGATGCATCCTCCATCTCCGCTTTATTGTGGAGGAGATAGAGGTTGAAACTTCCATTGTTGGCTCATTAGAAACCATTTGGTAAATGGTTTTCAACGATTCTAGATTCGAAGTTCAAACCCAACTTGTTGAATATTTGGGTTCAAACTTCGAACCCAAATGTTTAAACCTACAATGAATCAGTGTGGTTCAATCAAAGGAGGGAGGTCAATCTATGAACGATTTCGTTTCCAAATGTGGTTTGTATGGGAACAATTTTGTTCCCAGATCTAGGTTTCTAGGTTCAAACTTCAAGATCTAGATTCGAACCTAAATCTTCAATCTTTGAAAAGCTAGGTTTTCAAATCTAAATCTTCAATATTTGAAGATATGAGTTTTTGAACCCAAATCTTCAAACAAGATCTTGGTTTAACCTAGAAACTAGATCTGGGAACAAAATCTAAATAAACAAATATTACTTTTGTATACTTATATGTACTAAAACCTTCTCTTTCGATTAATAATAATAATTTTTATTTTTTAACTAATAAACAAATTTTTGAATTTTGATTAATAAATATTATTAAATTTTAATGATTTAATATTTTATTAGATCCTATTATATACCTTGCACTAGATATGCATAAAATCAATCCCATCATGTAGAGCAAAATGTGATATAATTGAATTCAATCTAATCTTTTTCAATTCAATCTAATCCAAAATGGCATACCAAACAAAGTATATACAAGGTATAGGAACCTTATAGACAAAATAGCCACATCATCAACATTGATATGCGACGCCATCAACATTGATTAATGACACATTATTACTCTCAGACAATGTTTGGTACGTGAGAAATGGGGTGGGATTGAGATTTGTTTTTCACATCCTCCCACATCCCACGTTTGGGTGAGGGAGGGGAATGGAAGTTTTTCATTTCTAGGCTCACCTCTATTCCCAGCCAACTTGGGAAATGAAAACTTAAGCTCAATCGTAATTTCCATTTAATGTCAACACAACAATCTTTTTATTTTTTTAAGTTCTTCCTCTCTCACATCAGACAACCACAAACCTTTCTCTCTCTCCACACAACTCTTCATCTCTCTCTCATCTCCACCACACCCACCCACCACCACCACAAACCACTCTTCGTCTCTCATCTCTTCCGCCAACCAAACGAACCAAGTAGCTGACAACACAAATCATCTTCAAATTTTTTTTTATGAGTTTGTCCTAGGTTCAATGAACCCAAAACCTTCTAGTTTTGGGTTTATGTCCTCCTATTCAGATTTGTTTTTTTTTTTAATTTTTTTTATATATAAGTTCGTGTTGTTGATGGATGTTGTTGTTATTGATGTTGATGATGTTATTGTTATGGGAGATGACGATGTTGATGAGGGTTGTTGATGACGTTGATAAACTATGGGTATGTCGAAGACAGGTAGGTTGATGATGACCTGTGTGTTGTTTTTCCTTTTTTTTTTTTATAGATTTTTTATAAAATCAATTTTTAAAATTAATTTAAGTATATAATAAAGAATTTAAATTAATTTTATTTCAATGCAATCCTAATATACATCCAAACATAATATGGTATAATTTTAATCCAATTCCAAGTTCTATCAAATATGGGACAATAATAATCTAATTCATTCTAATCCAATCTAATTCATTCCAATCTCGCGTGCCAAACTTTATCCTTAGTGATTGGGGGCCTAAGTAAATGGAAGGACTGGCTTTAGTAATAATCCCCTAGGGAATAATGTGTATCATTTGAGGCATCAACAAAATTTAACGTTAGGCAATAATTAAAGTTCTAATAATATTATATTATAAAATAGAGACTAACAGATTCTCAAAAGAAAAAAACATAGAAGCTAACAAAGCACGTTATAACCCCCATACTAACGCAAGCACAATTTGACCACATGTACAGCGCTGTATCCTTATATGCCTAACATAGATATAATACCATCCTATCATATTTAATGTATATAATTAATAATTAGCTACCTGTCATAGAGGGAGTTATGATTAATTTACTATTTCATGAAAGGAAAATATATATTAAAATAGCAGTGAACTAACCATAAAATAAATGACAGAAGCAAGAAGGATGGTGTTGAAACGGCCAAGAAAAGAGTCAGCTACGAAGGCTCCCAGCAGTGGAAAGATGTTAGAGATCCCCACCCAAGTATTCACATTCTTTGCCGCTGTTCCGATGGGCTCATGCAGAACATTTGTGAGATACATTATCAGGTTACTCGCCAAGCCGAAGAACGCGAACCGCTCCGCCATCTCCACGACTGTATATATGTATATATATATATACATGCAACCGAACAGTTAAGATTTTGCTACTATAGAAGAATTGTAATTATTAATATACAACGAATAATGATGCATAGTATCTAAAGCTAAAATCGACAATAACAAATTGTATATCACATGGATGAATTTTAAACAAAAATTCTTGAATTTAGTAAAATTACTTTATGTATACAACATGATTAAAAGATAGTTAATTAATTAACCTTTTTTTCCCCATTTTTTGAATTTATTTATTGTTTGAATTATTATATTCAAATGCAATGGACACTTTCTTTTTTTTTTTTATGGTAAAGGAGGGGGGATTGAATTCATAGAAAACTACTCACACTTTCGATAGTGATAAAATTTGAACCTGTAATTTTAAAAGATCAAGAGATGTGCTAAACCATTTATGTTAAAAGGTGGTAAATGCAATGGACACATATTTTCCCATATGGTTAGAAATTCAGTAGGCCTTAATCCTATAATTTAACTTCCAAAACACGAAATGAAAATGAACTCAGAAACTAAAGGACATGAAAAGAGAGGAGGAGGAGTAGGAGGAGGAGGAGGAGATGATGAAGTAAGCTAACAAATGATGAAAATGGCAGCGTTCCAGCCACCCTTTTTGGAGGGTTTCTGATCGTCGATGAAGACTTCCTTGGTTTCTTCATTATCAAGGCGGACCGCATTCAATCGTGGTAGGAGCTACTGGTTCTAGCCCATCCATAGAGGATTGAATTTGAGCAATCTTAATAGAAAATTGAGGGTCTTGAGTATGTTTGGTATACCCTTTTATAGCGAAATAAACGTCTAATATCTTTGGGCATTTCAGTAACTTCGCATAATACAGTAACGTAAAGTGAAAGCACTACAACAAAACAGGTCATCCATACCGGGCAATGCCCGATATGGTTGACTATTCATACTGGGCGGCGTGCCCGGTATGGATACCACCGGTATGGATATTGGGAGTATCTATACCGGGCACGTGCCTGGCATGGATAATCATTTTCCATGCCAGGCACGTGCCTGACATGGATAATGATTATCCATGCAAGGTATGTGCCCGGTATGGATAATATTTTAATTTAAATTTATTTTCCATGATTAAAATATATACAATTTAATATTAAAATAAAAACTACATATACATCCGAATTCAACAATCGATAGAACTTATGCAATCTTAGTTAAAAAAAAAAAAAAAAAAAAGTAACACCATGGAGTTCACAAAGGGACTGCCAATACAGAAACTTGAAATGGTTCTACTGAAATCCAGCAATTCTCACTCCAAGGAATTCTGGTAGAAATTATGCTCTCATTAACATATCAAGAAAACCACCCTGAAGAACTATGCCATAACAAACCCCTTTAAACAATCTAAATGTGATTTGTCTATCATTTTTAAAAGTCTTTTGATACTAAACTGAATCAAATTATGAGGATCTTACATTTGTGATGCTCATTAGCCATGGAAACCTCGAGCCTGGACACAGCAGAAAAAAATGTAAAAACAAATTCAAAGATCAAATAGTTAAATTTAGCCCTCAAACAGTCCAAATTCACAAATTACCAAACCAATTCACTCAACAAACCAACAAAAATAAAAAAGAAACCAAATTGTAACATTATCGATATAGCTGGTGTGAGCACACCATCACCAATGACCATACAAGTCCCAATCAAAGCCAATACAAGCAAAAACCTCTGCAACACCCTATACTTCTCTAAAGTAGATTTCAACTTGGACCCAAAACCAGTCTTTGGAGCAAGACCAATATTGTCCTTCTTGCAATCACTGAGTTCCTCATCAGCTAACTGGCAATTAGGTAGTGAGTTAACTCAGGCGTGTCGACACAACAATGACTACAAAGCAAAAGTCCCTCCTCCTCCATTATCATCAGCTCTAAGCATAATAAACACGTATTTCAACAAAGGAACCAACGTCAAAGTCCTAGAAAACAAAAGACAAAACCCCATATATCACTCGTTTGTGACTTGTGTTTAAATGAAATTTTTTTATAATTTAGATTGATTTAAAGAACAAAAAAAAACACAAAACTAGAAGCCAACAGAGCCCTAACCGAAGCCACAATTTCTAGATTGCTACCGTAAACGTTATGGGTGCATCGGTTTTGCAGGTCAGAGAAAGAGCAACAACAAATGATGTCGTTTGGAATGAGCAGTTGTCGCGTAGGTATGGCGGTCAAGTCGTCGGACTTGTTTTGACCGGTCACGCGGCGGTTAGAAGAAAAAGAAGAAGAAGAAGAAGAAGAAGAAGAAGAAAGGGAGAAGAAGAAGAACAATAGAAGGGAAGACTCACCGGAGGTAGATCGGGCGACGGCGATGACTGACGAGGTGAACGAAGAAAAGAAGAAGAAGAACAAAAGAAATGAAGACTCACCAGAGGTAGATCGGGCGACGACGGCGACTAGCGAGGTGAACGAATAAGAGAATAAGAAGAACAAAAGAAGGGAAGACTCACTAGAGGTAGATCGGTGGACGGCAGCGACTGGCGAGGTGAACGACGGGCTTCCAGAGTGACGACCAACAGACGAATGGGGTGAGGCGTCGGCGACGACGGCTAGGGTAGGGGGAGTGAGGATGTGAGAGAAAGAGAAAGAGAGAGAGAAAATAAAGTGAAAATATGAGTGGTGGGAGTGAGGGTTGAAGTTTGGGTCGATGGTTAACCCACCCAGTTTATCTATACCGGGCGGGTCGCGCCCGGTATGGATAATCCAAATATAATATCAAGTGCGACCCGACCAGTACGGATTTTGGATTATCCATACCGATCGAGTATACCTGGCGCGACCCGTCCGGTATGAAATATAGATTATCCATGCCGGGCGAGTGACACGCCCGGTATGGATAATATATTTTAATTTTTTATTATAAAATATTTTTATCCATACCGAGCGGGTCGGATAATTCGAAAGCTAATCCTGGGGCGCCCCGCCCGGTATTGAATTTGGATTATTCAAACCGGGCGGGGGGTGCGCCGGTATGGATAATCGTATCCATATCGGGCCTTTAGTGCCCGGTATGGATATTCCTGCATTGTTGGTCTATTTTGTTGTAGTGAAGTCTAGGTACATTTGCCTATATAGGCATGGCCCATGGGGTATTAGCGATTTAAGTGGTAAACATAAAAAGTCTTTTACATATACATATATATATATATATATACTGGATCTCCTTGAATATATCTGGAATATTAATGCACTTGACAAAAAAAAATAAAAAAAATGAGTAATAACATTCTAAAATTGTTGATTGTAATTTATTATATCTTTATCATATATGATTACAACTAAATGAGTCATATCACATTTACAACAATCAAAAGATAGTATCATATTTACTGATTGTAATCAGATATGTTTAGTTGTAATTAGATATAAACAAAAAAAAAATTACATTATAAAATTACTGATTATAATTTATTATATCCAATTATGACTAAACAGAGTCATATCATATTTATTAATTGTAATAAGATATGTTTAGTTGTAATAAGATATAATAAACATATAATAAATTATAATCAACAATTTTAGAATGCAATTACTCACTTTTTTTTGTCAATTATATCTCAAGATGTATTGTAAAATATGTCATATATATATTATGGTAGAGAAGAGATAATTAAATTCAGATAAAACTGTTCACACCTTATATTTTAGCATTATGTGTAACTTAAACACTTGACCTCTTAAGATCAAGGGAAGTGTTTATCAATTTATTTTAAATGTCGTGTGCTTTTACATATAGTATATAATAAAAAAGAGGATACACTATTCAATATTTCCATCAAACTTAAGGGAAAAATTACCCACAACCTACCTATAAATTTGATATTCACAAGCGCGTACAACTTTTTGATTTTTTTACAATGTCCTCCCCTGACTAACGGATTGACTGGATTTGACCGTTAAATAATATCTTTGACCGTTTAAAAGGTGTTAAAAGACGAAATTACCCTTGAGAACTATCAAATTGTCATGGATTGATTTTGCAGCCAAATGAAATTACCAATATACTCTAGGTTCAAAGGGTTCGAATCTTGTTCGAACCCAGTTCTGGGTTCGAAGGATTCGAACCCAAACTAGGTTCGTTTTGGGTTCGAAGGATTGGGTCCTTCGAACCCAGTTCTGGTTGGGTTCGAATCCTTGGAACCCAGATCTGGGTTCGAATCATTCGAACCCAAAACTGGGTTCGATTATAAGAAGAAGAAGAATAAGAAGAAGAAGAGAAAAGAGAGAGACAGTGACTAGTTAGAAGAAGAAGATGATGAAGAAAAAGAGAGAAAGGAGAGAGACGATGAAGAATAGAGAGAGAAATGAGAGAAATGAGAGAGAGATGTTTTTATTTTAAATCATTTTTTTAAATTTGTTTTTTTTTTCTCAAATTAATCTCTACCATCCATCTAAAGATGGATGGTGGAGATCTAATTAAAAAATATTTTAATTAAATTTTTAATTTTTTTAAAATTAATCTCTATCGTCCATTTTCAAATGGACGGTAGAGATATAATTAAATTTATTTGTAATTTATTTAAAGTTTTTAAAATTTATTTTAAAAGAAAATTAAAAAAATAAATTCGTTGAGGGGTAATTTCGTCTTTTAATATTTGTTACACAATTAACCATATTCATGGACGGTCAAACCAGTCAATCCGTTAGTCAAGGGATGTCATTGTAAAAAAGTTGAAAAGTTATATACGCCCGTAAATATGAAATTTATAGGTAGGCTGTGGGTAATTTCCCCAACTCAAGGTGTTGATGAAATGTCAATTTGAGTTAGCAAATGAAAGCATTAATAGGCATGATCCAAAGTTCGAAGGCAATATTGAAACTATATCGAGCTTGGAGGTGATCTAAGATGTTAAGTTAATGGTAGTCTAAGACATTCTAGGCTAAAATCTAACATGATTTCATGCCTCTAATCCTCTCTTTTGTGATGAACACTTTAGCAAATTTAGGGTGTTTTAATATTGTTTTAGTTGCTTTATACAGGTGAATAAGTTCCGAGATTTAGAGCATTTTCAAAGCTTTTCAAGTGAAAATGGAGAAGTTTAAGCTTAAAGAAACTAAGTTAGAAAGGAACGCAAGGTGTAACTGCACCTTGTGACCCATCAAAAGCTTGTCAGCTAGAGAGCATCACTAGATGTAATGCGAGGGGTACCCAGCATTCAACCTAGCATTTTCAAGTCCTAGGCAAATGCAACTTGCATCATGAGATGCATCTCGCATCACAAGTCATGATAAAAGGGCAGATCTAACTTTTTAAAACGAGTTTTGTCCTCTAATTTTAGAGGCTATAAATAAAAGGCATTATCATTAACTCCATCGGTTGGGGGGGCCAAGGGATAGAGCCTTAGTGCTAATCTCTCAACCTATGATGCTCATCTATTCTCCATCTCCATTTCCACCTTCCAAACCAATACCACCATACCATCTTTACCCACCTTCTTGAGATACGACTTTGCAAGAGATGAGAAGAAAAGAAAATGGTTCAAGCTCGAGAGAGGAGAGCTCTATGGTTTAATCATTGTTTGTAAAACTAAACTTCTCTTTTGTAATTGTTTTCTTTTACAGCTTTTATAGATATTGTATATGAATATTTTGTGTTGGGATAATGATAAATGTTGATTAAGGAAATAGTTTTTGGTTGTTATTGCTTGGAGTTTAGTTATTGCATCATGTATGGTAGTACGTATTTTATGACTTAATGCTTGCAGATGCTTATTTATCATTGCAAGATTTAAGGTTGTGGGTTGATACCAAACGGACATGCCGATGACATGCTCAATGTCTACCTTATTACTACATGTATATTGAGTAGATATTTTATTGCTTAATACTTGTATGTGATTGACTACTATATACATGATTTGACGCCTGAGTGTTGAAACCAAAAAGAGATACATGCAACATATTCAACGAAATGTCTACCCTAGGTGTGGTTAAGTTTCTATACAAATTCTCCTTTGTTGTCATTATTGATATCTTAAATATAACGAACCCTTCTTTGATGCATGACCATCAAGAGATAGGCTTGGTTAGGTAAAAACATGTTTAAGCATATCTCGAAAGATTATGTTCAAGAGTATTCGTGATCATCGGCTAACAATATATGCAATTAGCAGGACTAGATCTAATGTGATGAAGACAAAGTTTTATAATTAAATGGAAACCGAAATCCCAACACCTTTTTACTTGTTTATATTAGTTTATTTTTTACTAGGATTAGTTTGGTAACCGATTCACACAATCCTGTGAAGACGATACTCACTTATCACTATATTACTTGTCACGACCTCATACGCTTATGAGTTAGTAGCCCGGTCGGCAATCAGACATTGATTGTATATTATGTCCAAAAATAGTATATGAACCTTGAGTCTAATAAAGGCCTAGAAAGCTCGAGAAGACCAGAAGCTCAATAGGGTAACAAAGTTAGAAGGCCTAAGAAATCTGCCACATCAGTGCATGCCATGTCAGCATGGATCTTCAAAGCAAATTCTTCTAAATAACAAAGTAGCTAATAGCAAAGCAGTTCGAATCAAGTAGCATGCAGCTCAAACCCTAAGGAATCAACTCAAAATCATAAAAGCTCGCATATTTCCATATTCCACTAGAGTCCTGAAAACGATAAAATATCTATTAACACTATGTCAAAGGTTTAATTAGATGTGTCAAGATTATACACTATATATATACGGCTTAAAAAGCTAACCCTATAACACCATAGGAAAACTTCTTACCTTTCGCTAATAAATGCTTATGTAAGATTCCAACCTCTTTCTATCTAGTTGAATTTTAAGCTATGAGTGGATATATCCTCTTATTATTTAACTAAAACTAATATAGTCAATATAAAGTTTAAAATCTAAAAATAATACAGTCAATATAGAGTTTAAAAGATGATTAATAAGTTAGGAATAAGTTCTAATTGTCCATATTGCTCAATGTGCCTTAGAGGTATAATTGAGTTTAAAAATGTTTTAAATTCGAGTCTCTACATCATATGTAGTATAGAAAAAAAATTTAGTGGTCCACAAATATGGTCATCTAATTATTATTATTTTTTAATTCAATATCAAGTTTTTAATAAATAAAAATAATAAAATAACATGTGGGTTAATATAGAGGCTAATATTCGTATTTCATACTAGCAAGTTACTATATATATATATATATATATATATATTGTT
The DNA here is from genome assembly GCA_021234005.1 of Nephelium lappaceum. Taxonomy (NCBI): domain Eukaryota; kingdom Viridiplantae; phylum Streptophyta; class Magnoliopsida; order Sapindales; family Sapindaceae; genus Nephelium; species Nephelium lappaceum. The sequence continues at coordinate 13,030,579 of CM038004.1, forward strand.
GCTGTATATAAATTGATATAAAAATAGATAAAGAAGAGAAAAGTCACAATAATTTACCAGTATATTTGAGAAGAGGAAGAATAAATTTTTCGGATCTGTGCATTTATATCACTTGTGAGCTCACTTTTTGTGTCTTTGTCACCTAATTAATAATTTAAAATTTTGATAGCACCAAAGTAGGAGTAAAGATTCTCCACTAAGCATCTTTTGGTTAGACTTTTGATAATTTCGTAGCATATTAGTATAAAAAAACGAAAAAAAATAGATGATTAAGATTGTTATATATATATATATTTTGTTATGCATTACTCAAACTTAAACTTCTGTTATAAAAAGTCTAACAAAATCAATAACCTAGCAGATAATCTTTGCCAAGTAGTAGGTGCATAAACAACAACAATACACATGCTTCTGATTTGATTTTCATGCTAGACTTAATAAATTCTTGAGAGTTATTAACTCTAGAAAGAAAAGGATAACTCGAAAGGAAGCTTCCTTTGAGATTTTTTTTTTTTTTTTTGAAATTCTAGAAATATTATTAGCAACAATCCCAAATTTGAGAACCGACAACATACAACCCTAAAAACACCCAAATTTAGGGCCACTAAATGTACACAATATACCAAGATTAGCCCTCCACAAAGGAATAGAAAAGGAAGACCAGAAGAAACACTAGGCAAGTCCCGGACATGGGAATGACTAGGCGACATGGATTCCAAGCCAACCACCAAACATCTTAATAATAACTTAAACAAAGCAAAGGGAAACAAAGAGAAAATCAGTAGCACCCAACTAGACAACCTTCTTAACCCAAAAGATAGCTGCTGAAGGAGAGCCTCTGGAATTGGATCAAGGCACTTTCGATGGGAATCATCCATTCAAGCATTCTGATCTCCATCTAGACTTAAAACATCCATAAAGAATATAAGACCAAGAATGAACGCCAAATCCATCTGATCGTCCTCCAAAAGTAACACCATCGCTAGTCACAGGAGATCAAATGGCTACTAATTTTCACCAAACCCGCAGAAAAAACAAAGTCCACTAGAACAAATCGGGTTTCCCTAAAACTAACGAGAAACGCTGGCGAGAGATCAAAAATGAAGGAAAAAAAGATCATCTGAAAAGAATGGAATAGAAGATGCCGGAACTAGCTCAGGACCCAATCGGGAAATCCCTTCACTGAGACTTTTTCTCACTAAAGGATGAGAGGATTTTCTCTCTCTAGTGAGAGTCTTCGAGAATGACTTTCACTATCTACCTCCTTTGAAAGTTAATAAATTTTTCTTCTCTATCTTTTTTTTTTTTCTCAAATCTATAAGTTTGTCTTTCCAATCTCAAGTTTTTCTTCCAGAATAGAGATTTTTTCTTATTATTTTCTTGTTTTCAACATTTATTTCAAGCAATTTTACAAATTCAATAAAAAAAAGGTACAATTGTTTATTTGTTATGAACACCAAAATAAGGTTTTTCTTCCATGAAAAATAGTACAATAAAGAAAATGTAAGAATCAAAATACAAAAAAATAGTGAGAGAATGACAAGAAAGAAAAGTGAAAGGAAGAAAAAGGATAGAATAAAGAGAAAATGTGAAAAAGTATAGAAGAAAGAGAAAATATGAAAAAAGTATCTCATTAAGGGTGTTTTGGTTGGCATATATACATTTAGATGCTATTCAAACTCAAATTATTATATATACAGTGATAGAATGGCAAGCTTCCAATAAAAAAGTGACAATACTTTCCATTTTCAATAAATTTTTCTTATGGATTTAGTCCAACAAGATGCTCCATCATAACATACAGTGAAAGAAACAAACAAAATTGGAGTGGCATTTTGAAATTTGAATTCGGTCCAACAAACAATAAAGGGGAACTGTGCTGTGCAATTATTATTTGAGAATGAGTCCTTGTAATACTTCTTCAATGAGTTAAAACTGAAATAATAAAAAAAAAAAATATCAATTTTTTTTTAAATATTGATGCACAATTATTGATGTCAAAAATGAATACAATAATCAGAAGGTGATCTAATAGTATACCTCCCTATTATGGTAATAAAATTTTAATTTTGGGGTTTACTTAAAAATAATAATAATAATAAGTTTGGGTTATATTACATCTTCCCTTACCATAAATCTCAAATTGTAATTATAAAACAAAAGGAATAAATATGATTTTTTAATTAATTTTTTAATTTTGGACTACGTGAAACACAATTATTTAAACACTATCAGTAATGAAGTTTTTTCTGTTTTTTTTTAAGTTTCGTTAATTTGGTGCACTAATTAGATACTAATTCTTACATACTATAAATTTGCTTGTGAAAAGTCATTAAACCCTAACCTTACTTGGTACTCATATTTAACCATGGCTTAACATTACCCAGTAGATGGACCTCTTAAAACTAGTTGTGGGTCATGGAATCAATATATATACATTTGATGCATCTTATGTGTTCTAGATTTTCACTTTTTTCAAAGTTATTATATTCTAACTATCATTTGATATTCATATTTAACAATGATTAACATTCACTCAACTGTGACCGGTGGAGGCCCATTGACATCAGTGGTGGGTCAGCCATGGGCTCTTCCAAATACAACATTTCATAATTCCCATTTTACCCTTAATTAAGCACCTTAGTAGTAAGCAAATTTCACTCATACACAATGAGTTATGCATGATAGTTATTTTGCCTATTCAAGTTCTTACAATCTTGCTAGACTTCAACCCAAAAATAAAGTGAAAAATCTCAAGTTAGGAATTTACATTATTGACCTTTGACATAATCATCATATGTTCTATATGACAGTTGTAATTAAGCTGATGCATCGGTTCGAAAATTGATATTTAAATAAATAAATAAAATAAAAAAATTAGAGTCACTCTTAAGTTTGAAAGCTTAAAACAAAGATGAATACATTTTTTTTTGGGTCAAAAATTTGGTCTTGAGTGGATTGCTTCATGGGCTAAAGCCCAAAATAAACCCATAAGTCACAACTTATGACCCAATCAATTGGCCCTCCAGTATTTTTTTCGTGTGTTTTATGGGACCATTAATTTCTTGCATGCTAAAATTTCTGGTCCCTGTTGATTCCTGGATTTATACAAGCCATAAAAAGGTAAAAAAAAAAAAAAAGAGTATATAGATATATATACTTTCATAATTAAAGTGGTTAGTGTATTTTTTCTTCACATATCTAATTGCAAGGAGGTTAAATCTCAACATACACATTCAACAGTATATATAAGGTGTTTTCTCTCGTTATTATTAGAATAGATATTTCCTAAGAAGTAGTTTGTGGACCACTAGTTTTAATCTTCGTAATTCTCAACAGACATATACCATTCATGTCAAACTAAACATTTTTAATTTTCCACTACCAATTTTGATTAGGATTATTTCGTTTATATCAATGATACACTTTTCTATCATTATCTTAAAATTTTGTTATAATAATTGTGTATTGGGTGCAGATATTGCCAATCATAAATATGATTTTTACACCCAAATTATTAATACACTCCTTAATTAAATTTTAAAATTTGCATATTAACAAAGCACGCATACATATATTAATATTAGCCCTATTTAAACAATATTAATTACATTAATAGGTTTGTTATTATAATGAAGTTGTGCTCTTGATTGTTGTTTGAACTTATAGGCATTTATTACTGTTGTTTTTTCTTTAATTATTTTTTGGTTAAATTTGTAAAATTGTTTAAATTAAAAATTTTAAAACAAGAAGAAAATAAAAATAAAAATAAAAAATTTGAATATGGATGAAAACTTAAAAATGTGGAAAACAGAAAAAAATTGGAAGAGAAGAAAAATAATAAATTAATCTGGAAGGAAGGAAAAAACCCTTCTTTGAGACTCCATAACTCTTGCACAAAAATAAATTATGGTGTGAGGGTATGTTTGTCATTACATATATTTTAGTGCCACCGAAACTCAAATTATTAATTAAATGGTATAAATACTAAATCATGATGAAAATGTGTTAGACAATTAACCACCTAATTTTAAAACTATGTGAGATTTGTCTAATATTGCAAAACACATTTGATAGTATAAAACCTTGCTTGTGACACAAAAAATATCTTGATGGTTATTTTTCAACTTTAACATAATTTTAGGGTTTTTTTTTTGAAATTTTCATTCACATTTATTTAGTCCATATGGGAAGGTTAGAAACCATGAAAGTTGTGAAAGTTTATAATGCATGGTATGTATGTAAATACCATTTGACATAATGCATTAGGTTCAATAGAATTTGGACATATGACCAAAGAAAGAAACAAAATTAAATTTTATGGTTTTGAATTTGAACAAATTAAAGAATACAATCCAATTATGATGTATAAGTGGGTTCTCTTAATACAATCCAATTATGATTTAAAAGTGGGTTCTCTTAATATACTAAAAATGAATAAAAAATAATACTTAGTTTTTAAAAATCTTATTGTATAACTATTTATCTTTCAAAAATAATAAATACGATACCGTCCAATATAGTTTGGTTGTAAACATTCATTTAACTTGTAATTAAGATTTGAGTCACCTCATTGCAAGTGGTATTTCAAAAATAATAAGTATGATTGTTTTATTCAATTTTCAATATAGAGATCTTAGCATTAATACATTGAAATTTGAGAAAGAAGCTGATTAATTTTGTGCTTCAGTTGGTTCCGGACTTTCTTATAAAAACGACACTTTTTATATATTTTACTCATGGATGCAACGGTGGCCATACATTTTCGATTACATATATGTATATATCAACAAGGACACATTAGTATTAATACTTTGAAAATTGAGAATGGAATTGGATAACAACTAACATTATACTAATTTTTTAAATCTGATGCATTCCAAGACTTTTCTGAAAAAGGTTATCAAACCCTAACCATATTTAGGTTTATATATTGTAACCACTGTTAACATAAATCAAGGGAGGCGTAGTTGTAAAGGAACCAAATGCAATTGCTTTTATTTACTTTTCAATCTCAGTAAAGTTGGTCAATAGTGTTGGCCAAAAACTCGTTACCAACTTGACGTTAAGAATAAAATTATAAAAGAATAGATGCGAGATTATAAGGAAAAAAACTAATAATAATAATTCAATACAAATAGAATAGAAAATCAAATCGAGGCCTGCGCCTGTGTAGGAACATAATATATATTTTCAAAAAAAAAAAAAGGAACATAATATCTTTAAAATATATTGATTTTACACCGTTAAGGTCAGCATCTATCTCCCAAGTTGGGTGGACATTACCACATTTAGTTCTCCACTTTTAGATCCGTACATAGTCCATTAATGAGGAAGAATTGAACCGAACTGAACACCCTAGGTTCGGTTCGATTCTTCGATCCAAAGCCCTAATATCCACCACCACTCCAAATCCCCCAAAATAACAAACCCTAGACTCCACCACTTCAAACATACACAAAAATCCACAACATAAATCCTACAATTTCTTCTTCAAAAAGCAAAATCGCACGATTTCACTTCAAGATTGAAACAAAAAAGAAACACAAATACACTTGATTGGCAGACTTAATATAAAGCTCCACCACTTTAGTTTTTTAGTGACAAACTATATTGATGTCTCGTGAGGGATTAGTTCTGCTATTGGGACAAACGGCAAACCAGGTGATGAAACCAAAAATGAAGAGAAATGGGTGAGTGAGAGGTTAGAGATCCATGGCAAAACAAGTGAAAACCCAAACAAAAATACTCACCCAAAACGACGGTGATGGATGACAATGAAGAGGTGAGAGATGAAGAAAATGGATGAGAGATGAGAGATAGGTGAGGTGGTTACTGGCTATTGTGCCAAGAAAGAAAATAAGAAGAAATGGTTAGGGTTGGGTTTATATAGTGCATATGGGAAATGACGCATGTATTCCTAAAGAGAGTGTTTCACTGATTGGATTGATTCTAGATACCTAAAACAAAACTGACCCGTGAAAGATAGTGTTTTCTTGGGTTAGGATCTGAACACCTTGAATTTGAACATGAAAACTAACCAAACACTTGCAGGTCGGTTCGGGTCTAGTCATTCATTTCGGTTCCATGTCTTCATGCCTACCTTTACCCTAAGATACAACGATTTCAATTAGAAATGTCTGACAAACTGATCTATACTTAAATCTATCAGAATTGATCTACACTTAAATCGATCACTTCACAATTCTAGACTAGAGTAGAAAAATACAGAAACTATAAAGAAAAAAGTATGAAAGCTGAAGTTGTTTGCAAGTGTTGTTCGATATTCTTTATTTTCAAGACTAAGAGCCAATTTATAGTCTCCATATAAGGGTGGTTACGAAATTGATTTAAAATCAATCATTAAACTAAATCAGCAAGTAACATTCCTAGTTACACTTTGATAAATCAAATTCGTTATTAACATTTGTAGTTATATTTTGAAAAATTAAATCTGCAATTCAATTCTATAGTTTCAAATTTTTCAAAATCAATTGTTGTAATCAAATCTGCAATGAACACCTACAGATATATTTTGAATAGTCAAATTGGCTATTCAATTCTGCAGTTTGCTATAATTCATGACAATTAACACATGCAATTCAATTTTGCAATTTTGCAGTTAATACTTATAGTTACAATTTGAAAAATCAAATATGTAATTCAATTCTACAGTTTCGGTTTTCCGAAATCAATGGCACTTAAAGCCAGAAATTAAATTAATAGTTAATCACCAATTTAAAAATTCAACTAATTAACAAATTCATTCCAACAAGTGATTCAATGTAGGACAAAACCTTCCCATAGATGCATTTTAAACCTCATTTTTCCATTCATTTAATCACCATTTTCTGCACATGAATATATGATTTCGATGTTCTCACGAAGGAGAATACAAATTCATCTTGATTCATGCCAATCAAAATCTCTACCCCAGTAAAAAAAAATGGGCCCTTAAATTAATGGGTGTTTGTGCCTATTTTTCTAATAGATAACTAATCCCAAGTGCCGAAATTCTATTAATACAATGCATCACCGGATATGATATTAATTTTGTGCATCAGACACTAGAAATGATTATAAAATGTCATCAAACCCTAACACTTGGTCTGTGGACTAAGGGATATGGCAATGGTGAAAGAATAAATACGATTATTTTATCTATATTTTCGCCCATGTACTTTAAGATTAATACTTAGATAATTGAAAGTGGAGTCCGTTGATAACTAATACCTATTTTCGAAATTTCATTAATACAACACATCACCAGATATTGATTTTGTGTATCTAATCTGTTTTATACTTTTCTATAAAAACTTATCAAACCCTAATCACTCTTGGGTTTATAATTTTTTACCATGGTTAACTTCAAGCAAGGGACACACAACTGAGGAAAAAATAAATATATGGTTCATTTGTTCGCTTTTGAATATTTAAATCTTAGTATTAATAAGTGGTTCACAACTAATGTCATGCCTCGAAATTTCATCAATATGATGCATCATGAGATATTATACTAATCTTGTGAATCAAATTTTTGTAATACAATAACTAGATATCACTAACTTAATGCACAAAATAATAGTTGCTTGATACCAAGTGTCAAGGGTCGAAATTTTCATTAATACAATGCATCATAAGATATTATACTAATTTTGTGCTTCAAAAAATTTTAGTAATACAACATAACACTAGATACTACTAACTTTACGCATCAAATAATAGTTGATTGAGAGAGAGTCAAAATTTCATTAATACAACGCATCATGAGACATTTGCACTAATTTTGTGCATCAAAATTTTATTAATATGTTATAATAAAAAAAAAAAAAAATTAGTTATACGTGGTTTCAAGTTTGACTTGTTTGGTGACCACACCTTTAATAAAATTGAGGTTTTAAATTCAAATCTTCTTTTTTAAGTAAAGAAAAAAATGGTAACACAACACAATGCTAGATATATAGTGTATGTTTGGTAAAACTTGTCTACCAGTCAAAAAAGTTTTTTTTAATCTCAAAAGCTTTTTCAGATTTAATTTGTGCTGTTTAGTTGTCATTTTAGTAGAATTTTTAGATAAATTAAAAAACTTATATACATTTGGTATAATTGATCTACTAGTTAAAAGTACCTTTTTCATCCCAAAATTCTTTTTGAATTTTTTTACGTTGTTTGATTGTCATTCGAATAGAGCTTTTAGATAATTAAAAAAACTGAAATATGTATACTTGAAGAAACTCAAATTTTGAAATATCTAATATAACCTTATTAAAAATTTGAAATGTCTAATGTAACCCTATTACCATCACTATACCCTTAAAATCATTTAATTTTTTTTGGGTAAATTTATAATCTAAAAGAGTTTTTTTAATTGACAACTGAATAACTAACAATTGCTTTGTAAAAGTTTTACTTATAAATGATCTACTTTCAAAAGATATATGTTTAGAAGATCTAGTTGAAGAAACTGTACCAAACGAAGCTAAAATACATCAACTAGGAGAAACTTAAATTTTGGGTTTTTTTAAGTAACTATTTTTAAACTTTTTAAAAAGTATTAAAGTGTGTATTATAACCCTATTATGTTTGATTAACTTCACTCTACCCTTGTAACTTAAATCTTTTATAAACTTTTTCATAACACTTCACTTCTATCTACATATTCATTTCGATAAAAATTTATGAGGATTTTTTTTTCCTTTTTCAACTAGTAAATTTTTTAAATATTTTATGTGCTTTCAATTTGTTTGTTTGTTTTTTTTTTTTTTGGTTTTTGTTTTTTGAATTTTCCTTTTACTTAAAGATATTTTTCATGCACACATATGTATATTGTGATGTAAATTATATAACATTGATGTCTTGAATTTAGATGTCAAAGTATTGTATATGGATTTGATTATAAAAAAATAATATATATATATTTTTTCAAAATGTTGTTATATACAATTTTACTATCTTTTAAATACTCTTTTTGGTAATCTTTTAACTTAAAAGAAGTTTAAAAATTAGTGAATGTTTGTTTTTTCAACTTATCACTTAATTAGTTTGAACTGGATTTATTAATTTATTTTTATTTATTTTTCATTTTTTGATGCGAAAACGGGACATACGCCCAAAGGCTTTTGCTTGTATTTTAAATGATCAAATAACTTAAACTCGCTAAAAAAAATTTAAAATAAAAAGTTAAAAATTCTAATTTATCACTCGACACCTAATCATTTAATCATAATTAATATATATTTTTCCATAACCATTTTTATAAAAGATATATTTCAATTTTATCTTCATTAATATCCTATAAATTATCAATTTTTCATATTTTACTAGTAACTTGAATATTTATATTTGTAAAGTAATTCTAAAAACATATATTTTATAACTTAAAAAGAATATATAAGCTACATGAAGTTAATATTTTTTAAATGATTATTATTTAAAAAATATATATTTATTATTATTAATTAAAAATCAATTTAAGTAAAATTAGAAGTATATTAAATAAATTTGGTTAGAATTTATTAAATGATTTGTTTTTATCTATATGTATAATTTAAAATAAAAGTAATGATTATTAGCCATAAGAATATAAGCGTAAAACTATTTGTCTTAATATATTATTCTTTTAAAAACTATAAATGATCAATATATATATTCAAACATAAAAAAAAAAAGAACAAGCATAAAAAAAATGTCATCTAGGCTATAAATTTCAGTCACAATTAGTCTTTAATAATATTCAAGACTATTCAATCTATAGATTAAAAATAATAATAATAACATTTTAATTCAACCAAACGATCTACTCTTTAAAAAAGGTTTTTTTTTTTTTAATTAACAATCAAACACTAATAACTTCTTTTTGAAAGTTTTACTTGCAAAAAATTTACATCTAAAAATTTTGTTTGGAGAAGCTCCATACAAGCTCTATAAAAGAGAGTCTAATTTTATGCATCAAGTGATTGTTGTTTGACAATGAATATCTTACATTGAAATTTCATTAATACAACATATCATATGATATCATCAAGGTTTTAAATATCAAATATCAATCAAAATATTAGGGCTATAAATTTATAAAAATATCAACAAAAATATCAAGAATATTCTTAAAATTTCGAGAATCTTTAAAGAATATTTAGGTATATATTTATGTTGATCACCTCAAAACAAAGAAAATATCAGTGATATATTGGACATTTTATTATTTATATCCTTGAATATTATAATTTTAATAATACAACAAAACACTATATATTTCTAACTTTATGTATCAAATAATAGTTGACACACTAAATGCCATGGGTTGAAATTTCATTCATACAACACATCATGAAATATTATATTAATTTTGTGCATAAAAATTTTAATAATACAACACAACACTATATAATACCACTAATTTTATGCATCAAAATTTAATACTACAAATACTACATATTATTAAGGTTTTTTAAAAAATAACACTAGATATTATTATATTAACTTTATTCATCGCAATTATAGTAATACAACGCATCATTAGATATATACTAATTCTATGTATTTAATGTATTCTAGACTTTTATCCGTAAAGTCATGAAACCCTAATTACACTTTAGTTTAATATTTCAATCATGGTTAATTATATTGATGCAGTAAATGTGATGTGTTGAAATTCCTTTCATACAACACATCATGAAATATTATATTAATTTTGTGCATCAAAATTTAATTATACAACACAACACTATATAATACTACTAATTATATGCATAAAAATTTTAATACTACAAACACTAGATATTATTAAGTTTCATAAATTTATTCATAACAGTTGTAGTAATATAACGTATAATTAGATTTATATTAATTTTATGCATCGAATATATTTTAGACTTTTTTTTAAAAAGCCAGGAAACCCTAACTACACTTGGGTTTATATATTTCAACCATGGTTAATATCAACCAAAGGATACATAAGTGGTGGGCCAGAAATGGCCCACTAAGTCCAAAGTTTCGTTTTTCCCAGCTTTACCCTCAACTTGAACGCCAAAACCAGCCAAAAAGCACTCCTGAAATCACCAAAACAGAGAGAGTCATAAGGGTAAAATAGTCATTTCACACGTAAACTAAACCCAATCAACCTGTACGGTTCAAAAAGTTAAAAACCTGGTAGCCAAGGAGCCAAATTTTTATTGGGAAAAATAAACAAAAAAAAAAAAATGAAAATATAAAATCAATTTCAGTGCATGCAAAACAGCAACAAAAACACTCTCTAAGAATTCTGGTCTTAGTCTCTCTGACCTGAGACCAGAGAGACCAAGAAGAAACTCAAGAGAGGTACTCTTTGTTTTTATTTATTTATTTATTTTTATTTTTAGAGTTTTTTGGCTCTTAATATAAAACCCCATTTTGTTTTTTCGTTTTCGTTTTTGTTATGGATTAATTATTATTATTAATGATTTTTTGTGTGATTAACGATTAGCAGAGTCAAACTGTGGAGGGTTGCAGCGAGAGCGGAAATTGGGTGAGTGTTTTGGGTCTTTTTTGTGTTTGCATTTTGTTTGTGGGTGTTTGGTGGCCGAGAAAGTGGAGGAAAATTGAAAAAAAAAAAATGATGGATTTGTGACATTTGCGTTGTGGGGTGTTTTGTTTTGAGAAAAAGATTAAAGCTTTGAAACAAAGCTGTTTTTTTTTTTTTCTTCTTCTGTTGTTGTTGCTGGGTTGTGTTGTTGGGGTTTTGGTGGTTTTGAAGAAAATGTGAGTCTTTGGGGGGATTTTTGGTTATTGTTTTCTTTGCATCATTTTGTTTGTTTGTTTGATGCGTTTTTGGTTGATGGTCATAGAGTTGAAGTACAGCTGAAGGAATTTATTTATTTATTATTATTATTATTATTTTTTTGAAAAAAAACACACTTGAATGAGTCTGAATATAGTATGTAGCCAGCTTGTGTTGTTGTTGGTTTTTGGCTGTCTTGTGGATACAAAATGAGAAAGTGCGAAAAGAGAAAGCATTACTTGTATGCCTTTGTAATATTTGTGTTTTTATGCTATGCTTTTTTTTCACTCAGCGTTGGAATTTCAGTGTAATGCTGCTGGATATTTGTGTACTTGCATGTGGGTTCTGCTGTTTTAAGTTTAGTTCTCATGTATAATGGTTTTTTTATTGTGTTACTTTTAGGCAATATATGCTTCCATACATTATACATAGTCAATATTTGTTGCTGTCTGATGTGCTGAGATCAGTTTAGATTAATTGTTTCAACTGCTTTATGGTCTTTTTTATAGTTATGAGATGTGGTCGTGGAAATAAAGTGTCTCCAATGAATTTAATGGACGTGGACTTAATTTTTTATGTTTCCAACACTCACAAATGACAGTGTTCTACAGTTAAATTAATACTAAGTGATGCAAGAACATTAGGTGATACTTATCTAATGCTTGACCGAGAAAATTTGCCATATAGTCCTGATGACACCTCCATTATCATGGTTGCAATAATTCCATGATCGGAACTTTTTTCTAACTAAAATGCATTGATGGGATAAAGCATCAGAAGTATAATCAAATTATAAGTACAATTTGCACGCATGAGGTGTTCCTGATGAGTATCTATTCAGATTTACTTATGTCCTTGGATACAAAGTGATAAACAATTTGAGCTCTTCTAAACTGATGAGTGAATTTCTTTCTCTTTTAGGTCTCTCTTTATTACAAAAATTCACGCAGACATGCACCACATGCTAAAATGTTAAAATTTGTAGCTGTCAGCTTTGCCATTGTACTCATGCCAAAAAGTTGACCCTTTCAGCAGGGATTTTTGACAATTTTAAAATCCTTTTGGATTGTATTTTGTGCATATAATTTGACCTTTTTGTTGCAGCATTTGCTTCAAGGTTTGCGTTAAAAGAGATGGAAGAGAACACATCAACTTCTTTCTTAGATGGACACATAGTGGGAATCAAATTTGGTTTGGCGACTCATAGGGAAATTGTAAGTTAAAATGTCTTTATCATTTACTTGTATATTGCTTTCGACCATTACTGTTGTATGATTGGTCTTGCATTGTAGTGTAATTCAATTGACAAGCAACTCAAATATTTTTATAATATGATTCTTTAGCAATCTTATTATCATTTTTCTTTTTTCTTGAGTGGTATCTCTAGGGTTTGACTTACTGTTTTGGTTATAAAATCCCAACATAAAGCTGAAGCTATCTGTTGGAGAGTCAGATGAAAAATTTATCTAGCCATATCAAATATTTTACCAATGCTGGGCATAATAGTAGGCTATCTATGAAAAGAACTTAATCGAATGGCCTTGCATTTAAACAAGCACTGAATGGATAAGTAAATTTATCCAGAGTTGGCTCCAACAACTTTTACAGAAGTCTATTTAAGTTTAAGCTATCATGTATAGCATCTAACACGAGTAATCTAATATGAGTAGCCTTGCAAAATAGTGAACAGATGGGGATATAATAACAGTTCTAGAATTGGGAAGCAGTGTTGAAGTCAGGGGGAGTGTTCTTTCTGGTTTCTTTGTTTATTGAACTTCTGTACAGTTAGCGAGCAGCAGCCGTATATTTTTTCATGTTTGTTTGCTTTCCAGCGGACTGTTTTTGTTGGATCCTTTTGGGGCCTTCTCTGCTGGAGGTTGAGCTTTTGTTTTAGTTTTGTTTGGTAGACTTTTTATTCCATCTGTTGTATTTCCCTTCCTTCTGGTGATGAATGAATTTATCTGATAAAAAAAATAACAGGTCTGTAATTCGATTTTTTTCAACTGTTAAAGAATTATTTTAGTAGTCATAAACCAAACACTGCATTGTCTAATAAGTAGGACAGGTGTTTGACTGTGTAAATAGATTTTCTTTTGATAAGATATATAAACTGGAAAAACTTCTTGGATCCTGCTAATTATAAAGTATTATGGTTTGTTTGTAACTTAATTTGTAGAAATTCATGTGATATAATTCTTTTTATTTTTTTTCAGTGTACAGCATCAATCAGCGATTGTTCAATTAGTCATGCTAGTCAGCTTGCAAATCCCTTCCTTGGCTTGCCACTTGAATTTGGTAAATGTGAATCCTGTGGTACATCTGAACCTGGTAAATGTGAAGGTGCGTGAGCTTTATACTTCAGCTTGGTGTATGTGTATTAAAACGATACAAAAGTTAAAAAAATTGAAGATGAAGCTTGGCATAAATTGTCCCTGTACAGGTCATTTTGGATATATTGAAATACCAACTCCAATATATCATCCTAGCCATATAACTGAATTGAAGCGGATGTTGAGCTTATTGTGCTTGAAGTGCTTAAAATTGAAGAGCAGTAAGGTACATGATTATAAATACATGTATACACACACACATCCCTGCTTCCGCAAAATCTTATTAACAATTTTGTGCCTTGCTGCTGGATACCTGTGACTTGATTTAAGGCCTCTAGCATAACTCGAAAGTGCCCCATAGAAAGTATGATGAAATCTCTGTCTGTATGTGTCTCTTTTAGCTCATCAAATTTTTAATGCCTCACTGCTGGTTTTCTGTGGCTTAACTTAATGCCTTCAACTAACACCTTAGCATGACTTGTAGACACGAGAGTGAAATTATTGTAATTAAATTAAACTTGTGTCTAAGTTCTTCCCCCACCTCTTGTTGGTATCATGTTTGTTTCTTAATGTTGGCTGAGTGGCACCTTTTTCTTACTTTCTCTGTGTATATTTTAGCTGTGCAATGTGAAATTTCTTAGTTGTATAAAGTTTGTTGTAAGGGAATATTGAAACTTGTTGCACATGATATTTCCATTTAAAAATTATACAAATCCATCAATTGTTTTTGAGTTGGCAATCCATTGTCTCAGAATATTAGTTGCTCATGATATTTCCATTTTAAAGTTTATACGAATACATCTATTGTAAACAAATTATGTTCAATGATGAATTCACATGTTATTTTGTATATTTACTACATATGGTTGATATTTATTGCTCTGTACCTTTCAGTTTCAAATCAAGAACAATGGGGTTGCACAAAGATTGTTATCTTCATGTTGTGAGGTGAGTATGGGAGTAGTACCCTTTTGTTTGTGGTTTTTACAATATGATGTGTACCAATTTCAACAATTTGATACTGTAATTATATCGCTTGTTGATAGTTTTTCCTTTATGCTCTCGTGATCTGACTCCCTCTCTAATGGAATATTTGAGTAATTAATGAAAAAGGTAGTACATGTAGCTGTAGCACAGTATGCTTGTATTCATAATCATTGGTAGTTTTCCTAACAATTATAAATTAAGAAGTGTGTTGCTAACTATTATATTCCAATACCAAGCTTGGCCTCATGGTTTCCAATTTGTTGGAGTAGTCACTGGAAGGATATCTGATTTTACAAGGCCATATCCAAATAGGGCTTTGTTGTGCACCTTATATATGTCTTTCCCTTGTGTAGGCTTTGGATATAAATACTTGTATTAACAATCTTCGGTGTATCACTTTTTGTATGTATAAGGTTATCTTTGTTTAGTTCATGAACTTGCATTATTGCTGATTGGTAAGGTCTACCTTTCCATTAAGAGCAGTTTGTCATTTAAATTTAGTGCTGGGTTGTTGCTAGTTTTGCTTCTGTGTTGCATATCTTGGAATAATCTTTTATGCTGCTATTTCTTTGTAACCTTAACTACAAGGTTTATATTTTTTTCAAACTCCCTCCTAATCTTCCCCTTTTATGTAGGATGCTGCACAAGTTTCAGTTAAAGATGCCAAAACCACAGATGGTGCTTGTTATTTAAAGCTGAAGCTCCCATCTAAGTTCAGACTACCTGATGGTTTTTGGAATTTCTTGGAAAGATATGGTTTTCGCTATGGTGACGACTTGAGTCGAACTCTACTTCCTTGTGAGGTTTGTATCTATTCATCTCATAGGTTTTGTCATCTTTAAATTGGCTGCTTTTGTTTGTTGTTAATGTTCTTGAAATTGTTATAACTTATATATTGGTTGAAAAGTTTTGTCTTGGTTTATATCTTGTTTGTATTTGTGATCCTTTTTTTCTTTTTCAAGCAGTACTTGTCTGTTCTGTAATGCACTTGTGGCTCTGTTATTTGACAAAATCTTGTGTACCTGGTGCATGTCCTGAGTATAGTGCAGTGGACCACTAAATGATGGACACCTATCGTTTTTCAAAAAAACTTCTACACGTCATCAGTAGAAACACTTGTGGCTCTATTATTCGAGAAATTCTTCAGTGCACCTAGTGCGTGTGCTGAGAGTGGTGCATTGGACCACTAAATGATGGACACTTATCATTTTTTAGAAAAAACTTTTACACGTCATGAATAGAAGAATGATGGGCAGAAGACTGATGAGGTTGGAGTTGGATTCTACTCATGATATGTGTATTCATTTGTTTGGATCATATAGTTCAGTGGTGTGGGCCTATTTTAGACTATAATATATGATTTATTAATGTCTAGCCAGGATTTATGCATTTGTTTTATTTTATTATTTACTGGACAGTATTGTGCATTTGTTGGGGGCTTAAAGGCTAAGGCATTTGTGTCATATAAGTTTTTGGTCCTGATGACTTTGGTTAATGCTGATACTTATGTGACCCGAGTTAGTTAGATTGAGAAAATGTGAATTGTTTGTATTTTTTATGCATGTTTCTTCTCACTGATTTCTGCAATTAATTAATTATTTTTTTCTGGGGATTAATAAATAGGTGAAAGAAATGTTAAGAAGAATTCCTGCAGACACTAGAAAAAAGCTCACTAAGAAAGGGTATTTCCCTCAAGATGGATATATTTTGGAATATTTGCCTGTGCCTCCGAATTGTTTGTCTGTGCCAGACATTTCTGATGGTGTTAGCGTCATGTCTTCGGTAAGTGAATTATGAGCAAGTCTAGATGCCGGTCTGGCTACTTAAGTGTTATTCTTAACTCTGAGGATTGGTTTTAATGTCCATGGTCTCCAGGATCTTTCCATATCAATGCTCAAAAAAGTTCTGAAACAAGTTGAGATGATTAAAAGTTCAAGGTCTGGTACGCCAAATTTTGAATCTCAAGAAGTTGAAGCTAATGATCTTCAAATAGCGGTTGATCAATATTTGCAAGTTAGGGGCACTGCAAAAGCTTCTCGTGATATAGATGCGCGTTTTGGGGTTACCAAAGAGTCTTCTAATTCTTCCACAAAGGCATGGCTTGAAAAAATGAGGACATTGTTTATCAGAAAGGGATCAGGATTTTCTTCTCGCAGTGTAATTACTGGTGATGCATATAGAATGGTTAGTGAAATTGGTGTTCCAATTGAAATTGCGCAGCGCATTACATTTGAGGAGAGGGTTAATGTGCACAACATGAAGTATCTACAGGAGCTTGTGGATAACAAGTTGTGCTTAACATATAGAGATGGTTCCTCCACTTATTCACTTAGGGAGGGTTCCAAGGGGCACACATTTCTAAGACCTGGTCAAGTGGTACATCGGCGGATTATGGATGGGGATACTGTTTTCATCAATAGGCCACCTACAACTCATAAACATTCATTGCAAGCACTTTCTGTATATGTTCATGATGATCACACAGTCAAGATAAACCCTCTTATCTGTGGTCCCTTGAGTGCTGATTTTGATGGTGATTGTATTCATTTATTCTACCCCCAGTCTCTTGCTGCAAAAGCAGAAGTTATGGAGCTTTTCTCAGTGGAGAAGCAGCTGCTTAGTTCTCACAGTGGAAATCTCAATTTGCAACTCGCCACTGATTCATTGCTGTCCCTAAAAGTTCTATTTAAGAGGTATATTTTTGATAAAGTACAAGCTCAACAATTATCCATGTTTGTCTCATCCCCTTTGCCACAACCTGCTTTGTTGAAGTGTCACTGTTCCAGCCCGCGTTGGACTGCTTTACAGATACTACAGGCTGTTTTGCCTGCTTCGTTTGATTGTGGTGGGGACAAATACTTGATTAGAAAAAGTGACGTATTAAAAGTTGATTTCAATAGGGACATTATACAGTCCTTGATTAATGATGTTGTAACTTCGATTTTCTTCGAGAAGGGGCCTGAAGAGGTTTTAAAATTCTTTGATTCTTTACAGCCTTTGCTTATGGAAAACTTGTTTGCTGAAGGTTTTAGTGTTGGTTTGGAAGACTTTTCCATGCCAAAGGTTGCTCTACGAAATATTTCAAAGGATATTCATGATGTTTCTCCTTTGCTTCATCACTTAAGATCAACACAAAATGAGCTGGTGGAATTGCAACTGGAACACTACATTCGACATGTGAGAGTGCCAGTTGCAGACTTTATTTTGAAAGCATCTGTACTGGGTAATTTAATAGACTCCAAGAGTGAGTCAGCTGTTAGCAAGGTAGTGCAGCAAACTGGTTTCCTGGGCCTGCAACTCTCAGATAAGGGGAAGTTTTATTCCAAGACGTTAGTTGAGGATGTTGCCTCTCATTTTCAGAGCAGATATCCTCTGGATATTGATTACCCTTCTGCTCAGTATGGGCTGATAAAGGGCTGTTTTTTCCATGGCTTAGACCCATATGAGGAGATAGTTCATTCAGTTTCCACTAGAGAAGTGATGGTTCGATCATCCCGGGGATTGTCTGAACCAGGAACCTTATTCAAGAACTTGATGGCTATTCTTCGTGATGTTGTCATTTGCTATGATGGCACAGTTAGAAATGTTTGCAGCAATTCCATCATTCAGTTTGAGTATGCAGTGAATGCAGGAAGTAAGTCTGAGAGTTTATTCCCTGCTGGTGAACCTGTTGGTGTGCTTGCTGCAACTGCTATGTCAAATCCTGCATACAAGGCAGTTCTTGATTCATCTCCAAGCAGCAACAACTCATGGGAACTGATGAAGGTATGTGGTTATCGGAAATTGCCTTGTATTCAATATTTTAATGTTTCAATTATTTTTCATAGTGCATGTAACAACCCCCCTTTTTAACCAATTTGTTGGCTCCAGGAAATACTACTTTGCAGAGTCAGTTTTAAGAATGATTTTATTGATCGTCGGGTCATTTTGTACCTGAATGACTGTTGTTGTGGGAGGAAGTACTGCCGAGAACGTGCTGCTTACATGGTTAAGAATCTGTTGAAAAGAGTCAGTCTCAAAGATACTGCAGTCAAGTTCTTGATTGAGTATGTTTTGTCCTTATAATCATATTTCTTTTGATTTTTATTTAAGAAACACTAACGTGCACATGCATGTGCATGCATATGTTTATGTGAATGTATGGGTTTTTTTTGGTTATGTAATTCTAATAATTTATTCCAGTAGTTTTCACTATTATATCGATCCTTGCATACAGATACACAAGGCATCGAACTGTGTCAGAAATATTTGAAGGTGATGCAGGCGATGCGGGCCTTGTTGCTCATGTTCATCTCAATAAGGTTGTTTTATTTGTTTATAAACCATTGTAAATTTTGGATTATCATTTTCATAAGAAGCCTTGAGTTGTTGTCCGAGTGTTTGTGTGTATAACTATAATTTTCTCTTCTTTTCTTTTCACAGAGACTTTTAAAAGATTTGGATATTAGCATGCATGGGATTCTACAGAAGTGCCAAGAGACTATCAAAACGTTTTCTAAGAAGAAAAAAGTTGGTCAACTTTTTAAGAGCGTAAATTTATTTGTCAGGTTAGTTCTGTTTTATGTTATTAATTTATTTATCTTTTACTGTATTAGAAAACATGACAGATTATATTATCGTTCGTTACCATTGCACCAACTAGTTAAGTTTTAAAAATGAGGATAAAAAAATAGTATCACTTGATAAACACAAGACCCGTAGGCATGTAACATGTTGCATGAACCACACAAATACATATTCAAATGCAAAGTAATTTAGAAACAAATGCAAATTTGGTCACATGGGGAGGGCAGGATTCAACCCAACCCTCTTGGTAAAATCAGTTACTATGAAAATGTTTTATTACCATTAGTCCTAAAAGCTAAAAGTCGAAACAATAATATTAAGCTCTAACATACTTTATGTCTATATTGAATTATTGACATACAATAATGTCAACCCAACAACCCACCTCTATTTTTTTTTTTTAATTTTTAGTGCATCAAAAAACACTGAATGCCCCAAACCATTAAAGCCCTAGATCTCTTGGAGAACAATAAAAAGCCTTCAGTTTAATGATCCTAGAACCTACAACCTGCAGTCCACCTCAAAAAATTACAATACTTAAAAATTAATACAAAACAGCTTTAAAACTTGCATGCATGAATAGAAAAAAGTTTTATGAAATTCTTTAGAAACCAAAGCCTATATATGCAAGAGAAAAATTTCATCCCAATAACTGGAGCTTTGGGTTTTTGCTTTGTTATGGGTTTTGGCTTCTAGTGAATTCAAAGATATTCCAGTTTTCTTCATTCATGATAATTGGGCTGTAATATTTAGATGATTATTCTTCATAAATTTGGTTCATAAATGTTGATGGTTTTTATTTTTTATTTTTTGACTATGCACTAGTGTTCATTTATAATAACTAATTTTTCGTTTATTTTTGTTCTAAACCACTTCTACCATTTGATTCCTACTTTTGTGTCAGTGAATGTTGCTCTTTTGAGCAATCTTGTGAAGATGAATGTTCCAACACATCATGTTTGATGTTCCAATTGCAAGTGAGGGATGAATTACTTGATATTAAGTCAGAGTCACATATTCTTGCCAACCTGATTTACCCTGTTCTGTCAGAAGCAATCATCAAAGGTAGTTTTTATAGATGCTAAATGCGTTTTATGGTATATTATCTCAGCTTATTGTCCAGAAAAAGTAGATAGGCTAAATGGCTAACAACAATTGTGCATGTCATAGGAATTAATTTTAGCAGATGCCTAGTAACTTCTAAGCTTTGAAAAGTTACACCCATTAATCATAGAATATTGGAGGGCTTAGTAAAATTGAATTTAATATTCTGATAAGTAACTGTATGACCCAAAAGTTCGAACCATTTGTATTTAAGTTCTCTAGCAATTAAAACATATCTCGAATACAAATGAATACTGCCTCTCCTCTCTGGCGAGTTGGTTCTGATGATAAGATCTTAATCACACTTAGAAGAGGCGATTCTAGCTAGGGTAGTAATGTGCACATATTGAGAGAATGATTGATTGCAGCAATATATGGAGGGATATGACTTATGAGCTTTATAACAATGATACGCAATTTTTCTACTTCTTTGATTTACCCCAACCCTCAACTTTTGGCCTTGTCTTTGCATTCAAAATATATTGTTTTGTAATTTATTTCTTTAGGCCTGTATGTGCTACTTAAGATATATTTAACATCTTTTGATTGAGGCTGTTTCTTTAACGGATAGGTGATCCTCGGGTTCAGTCTGTAAATATTATGTTGATCAGTCCAGAGACAACAACATGGATCAGAAACCCTAGCATGAATCGTAAGGGTGAACTGGCCCTGGATGTTGTTCTTGAGAAATCAGTTGTAAAGCAAAGTGGTGATGCCTGGAGGATTGTCCTGGACTCCTGTCTTCCTGTTCTTCACTTAATAGACACAAGGCGCTCCATTCCCTATGCTATTAAGCAGGTGCAGGAACTGCTTGGGGTTTCTTGTGCATTTGAACAAGCAGTTCAGGTAATTCCTGTAATTTTGCATGAAAAACTAAATATGTAGTGTTCAGGTTCAAACATGGCTATGTGAAGTGCATTTAGAACTTCTGCTTTAGTACCATACTCGCTCTCTCCTTTCATATACTGCTGTTCTCTTTTTTTAGTGGTTGCAATGTTTTAAAAGGCGAAAGGCGAAACGAGGCGGTGGAGCCTTGGCAAGATGAGCGGTAGCCTCAAGGCGAGTCGGGGCGGTAGCCTCGACTCCAAAAGAAAAAAAATTAAAAAAAATTAAAAAAAAAAAAAACCTATCATATAAAACATTCATAACAATTTAAAATGTAGTGAAAATCAATATTAGAACTATAAATGTCAAACAATATAGAACAAACACAACAATTATGGATCATCCATATCATCCTGACACATAAAATCATTCATATAAAATCTTGACAAACAAAATATGAAATGATTAATAACCACTAGGGGAATTAAATAAAGAATCATTTGAATCTAGTGGCCTAAAATTTGGATCAAAATATGGAGGCATGGTTGAATCTGGAGGTAAAGTTTCATCTCCATCATCCTCATCACTAAATTTGATTCTTGTGTCACCCTTTACATCACCAGTCTCATTCTTCTCCAACTCAGGTTCTTCAGCCACTTCTTGTATATTCTTCCTTTTGTCTAACAAATAATGTAGAATAATATTTTAGTGTTTATATCATTGACTTAAAATAAAATTTGAAAAACCCACATGAGAGAGCTGGAATTCAAACTACAGTGAGCTGCAAGCAGTGTACGAACCAAAACCCATTGTTTAACAAGTTAAAAGCTGAAACAAGTTAAAAAACTTACATGAGAGAGCTGGATTTCAGAATGCAGTGAGCTGCAGATGGAGGAGACAAACTGTTGATGCTGGATTTCAGAGACTTGAGTGATGGAGGATTTGAGAGATTTTAAGAGAAATGGAGAGAAAAATGGTGTAGACAGTGTAAAACAGGAGGCTGTCGGTAGAATGAGACGGTTTTTACACTGTCAATAGGTTTTTCCAACAAAAAATGTAGTTGAAATTCCGTTTTTACCCTTAAAAAAAACATACCGCCTCGCCTTGGAGGCGACCTGAGGCGGTTGCCTCAGCCTCCCGGGGCGGGGTTTTTCCAGTCACCCGCCCCATATGGGCGCCTTGAGGTGCCTTAACGACCAAGTCAAGGCGCCGCCTCGCCTTGCCTTTTAATACCATGAGTGGTTGTACTGAAGGTACTATTTCCTGTCAGTTTGAAGATGTAATATCAATCACTACTACACTGGTACATACATCATTCATGTTACTTTAAGTTGTATTGAGAATCCGGTGCAGATCCTGTTCCTCTATGTTAGTAAAGCCATGTCTCACCCTGGTAATTAATACTGTGTATTAGTACTATCATCTATGCAAGCATTGATATTCTATATGCTGCCTTGCCTCAATATCTCATTCCTGCAAAAGATTTTGTCCTGTGATTCCATTGTGCCCATGCATCTTTGGTCATTTAATTCATCCTCTCTACAAATTTCTTAACTGCTTTCCAAATACGTGAATGTTTTCATTCTCGCTTACGATAGCATAATGTCCTAATGTCATGTTTAATGCTCACTTAAAGTCATTGACATCTGATGGTTTTTGCATGCGTGGTCCCAGAACTGTATTTTTCTCCTTTGTTTTTCTTTGAGCTGGTTCATGTTTCTTCTGCTAGTTGTATATATATATTTTTCCCTTTGAACTTAATAATCCGGTTCTAGGAAAGTTTTGTACATTGCTTTTGTAGATTTTGATATATTTTTTTAAGCCTCTAAAGCTTCAGTGTGCTTCTTTTAGCTAAATTTATCTTATCTTCTGATTACCCTACCCTCTTTAACTTAATCACCATGCTGTAAATTTAATATAATGCATGATACTTTGCTATCAGTGGAAGACCTGATGGTAATAGCTCAAACAACAATGTTAGAACTTATTGGTTTGTCTAGTTTTTAGTGGCCATATAGATTAAAGGCTGAACTTGGTGGCTGAATTTGCAGCGACTCTCAGCCTCAGTTACTATGGTGGCAAAAGGTATTCGAAAAGAACATTTAATTCTCTTGGCAAACAGTATGACTTGTGCTGGAAATTTGGTTGGCTTCAATTCTGGCGGTTACAAAGCATTATCTCGTGCATTAAATGTTCAAGTACCGTTTACAGAAGCAACACTATTTGTAAGTAATTGATAAGATATTTTATTTTGGTGTCTGTCACTTAGATGAATTTCTAGTGTCATGAAACTAATCTCTCCTTTAATGTGATTATTCAGACACCAAGAAAATGTTTTGAGAAAGCTGCTGAGAAGTGTCATACTGACAAGTTGTCAAGTATAGTTGCATCTTGTTCCTGGGGCAAACATGTGGCTGTTGGTACTGGTTCACGATTTGACATCCTCTGGGGCAACAGACAGGTTTATTAGTAATTCAGATCTTGATGTTCCTATGACAATTACAATTGTCTACTAAGTTATTTAATGCCACTCGTTACTTTTCCAGGCGCAACTCAATCTGGAGCAGGGAATAGATGTTTATAATTTCCTTCACATGGTGAGAAGTAGCACTGGTGTGGAGGAAACAAATACTGGTTGTCTTGGGGCTGACGTTGATGATCTTGAGTCTGATGATGAGATGGCTGATTGGAACTTGTCCCCAGAGCAGAACTCTGGTTTCGATAAGCCAACCTTTGAAGATGGTGAATTCCAGAATTGTTTAGACAATCAGCCAGAAGATACAGAGTGGGAAAAGCTGTCACTTCCAAATGGTGGGTCCTCTGGTGGCGGGAATTGGGGCACTGCTAAATTTAATGGGGTGGAAACTGACATGTCGAGGCCAGATCCTTGGGGCAGTTGGACTCAAGATAAAGATGATGTCCAAGATGTCGCCACTACAGGGCCCCATGAGGAAGCTCCCAAGTCAGGCAGTTGGGACTCTGTTGCTGCTTGGGGTAAGAAAGCTGAAGATACAACTGGCAGGAAACCATGGTCAGATATGGGAAAACAAGATGTCCCCTCTGCAGATGCTGGCAAGGATTCTCGCAAATCCAGTGACTGGAAGGATGACTCTGCTTCTTGGGGTAAAAATGCTGAGGATACAACTGGAACACAACCATGGTCAGATTGGGGGAAACAAAAAGTTTTCTCAACTGAGGCTTCCAAGGATTCTAGCAAATCCAATGACTGGAATGATGCCACAGCTTTCTGGGGTGAAAAGAATGTGAATGCTAATGTTACTTGGGGGCAAAAGACCATAGATGATGAAGCTGAACCAAGTAAAAATGATGAGCAACTGATAATGGACAAGACAAGAGAGCCTTCTCTCTGGGATAACAAGGGTGTTTGTGGAAAGGAAAGTCAGTCCCAGTCTGGTGGGGATACTGGGGTTGCTTGGGAGACAAAGGCTAAGGATAGATTGAAAGATGCTAGTTCTCCTATGGCAAAGCCATCATCAGTTTGGGGAGCAGAAGAGGTCATCTCTACTAAAGTTCAGGTGCATTCACCGAAACAGAGTGCCTGGGGTAAAGAAAATCCTCCGGAAACTTCAGATGGTTGGCAGTCTTCAAATGAACCAAAGGTACCGATTTCCAGTGGGTGGGATCTGCCAGTTTCTAAAGGTTCCGATACTAGTTCCTGGGGACAGCAGAAGTCAGCAGAAGTATCACATGGTTGGGGCTCTGCAAATGAATCAAGTCAACCTGCTAGCTCGCAGGGTTGGGGTTCTGTACATGAGTCCAGCCAGCCAGCTAGTTCAAATGGTTGGGGTGCATCAAATACCAATTCTGGTAATGAAAATGAAGACAATCAGTGGGGAAAGCCTAAAGATCAGTTCAAGAAAAAACGCTTTGAAGGTTCACGGGGTTGGCCTGCTTCTGATTCTGGGGAGTGGAAAGGCAGGAAGAATCGTCCTCCTAGGTCACCTGGAGTCTCAAATGATGATTCTATTGTTAATTCCATGTTTACTGTGACTAGGCAACGATTAGACATTTTCACATCAGAAGAGCAGGACATTCTCTCAGTTGTGGAGCCAATTATGAAGTCCATCAGGAGGATAATGCATCAGTTTGGGTAGGTTTATAAGCTACATTAATTGTACATGCATACGCATATATAGAAGTTTACATAAATAAATATATACACATATATAGAAGTTTACATAAATAAATATATAAATATATTAAGGTTGGCTAGTATTTTGTTACAAATTAAAGTTTAGGCAACAGTGCACTGCCAAGGCATTTCTTGGAAGCTGCTTTGGTGGTAATTGTGACGTCCTACCATCCTATGTCAGTTGAATGTGGCCTTAGCACTTTTACTTATGTTGGAAGTATGTATGTAAGCCAATAGCCACTGTTATCATATGAGCTTAAGTTTAATTTTCTATGATCAGCATCCTTATTAGTGTCCTTGGCATGTTGAGGAATCATATTGCCTTATTTTTCTTTGGCGTTCTTTTCTTCTTCGGTATCATATTCAGTTTGATCTGTGTCTCATGTTTTTATAATCCCTTAGTGTTGCATAATTTATATACTGCCTTCAATCACTTAGTCTCCTGCAGTGTTTCATCTTATCTAAACCTTCTCAATTTAAAACTCTTGTGATGAAGGTACAATGATGGGGATCCAATATCGGCTGATGATCAGTCATTTATAATCGATAATGTCTTCAGTTACCATCCAGATAAATCTGCAAAGATGGGTGCTGGCATCGATCATATTATGGTACGGTTAAGTAGCCCTTTTTAAATCGAAGTTGCATTTGTTCTTAAGTGCTCTCATTTTTCACTATACCTCAGTGATAAGAAACCTTGTGCCTAACTTGTTTATAGGTTATGATATGTAAAATTCTTTTCTGCTGTCTCATCTGATTGTACTCATGTAGATAAAGTTATCCAATAATAACACGCTTCCAACTATTATCACAACTACCAAAATAAGACCTTTATTATTATTTTAATTTTAATATAAATTAATGAAGAATAACATGGCAAGTGAAAGTGTTATGTGTCTTCTGATTATACTTGTTGAGACGGAAAATTTGGAAAGTGTAGTATCATTGAATTTTATTTATATGTCTCCCTCTTTGTCCTTAACAGATTAATATCTTTTAAATACATACATACACACAAAATGTTCAAATGGTTTATGTTGGAACTTTGATGTAACAGGTCAGCAAGCACAGTACTTTCCTGGACAGCCGGTGTTTCTACATTGTATCTACAGATGGCCAGAGACAGGATTTCTCGTATCGGAAATGCCTGGACAACTTCATTAGAGGAAAGTACCCTGACCTTGCTGAGGAATTTATTCCTAAATATTTCAAACCCCGAACAGAAAGGAAACGGGAGCACACTCCTGCTCTACCTCCAGTTGCTGAGGAGGAAAAGGGGGAGGAAAACCAGGAGCAGGAGGAGAAAAGAGAGGAAAACGAGTAGTAGGCAGCAGTGCCTGTTTCGCTTAGGGGTTTGGTTCAGGTAGATTATTATTTTTTTTTTGTTTTTTCGTTCTTCTTCGACACAAACTGTTTTTTTAATCATCTGCTAATTTTAGTTGTACATAAGACGCAGATGTAAACTTGTTTGATGGTCACATTTGAAACTGAGCATTTGCCTGTATGAACTGCCCAATTTTTCCAAATGGGTGCAGCTCATATATAGCTAGCTCCTGTTAATATTGGGGATTCAACAGCTAACTGTTTGATTCTTTCAGCAGATTCAATAGCTCAAAATCCAAGTGTTTAGTCCACCTTACTTTCCTTATTGTTACTATTTGTTTATTGTTATTATTACCATTTTTATTAGTTTTTCTCCCAAAATTCTAAGTTTGCGATTATGGGGTGAGAAATGTTGAAGAGTAGCAACTTAAAATCTGAAAATCTAGATGGTAGTTTAGGATTACACGTGGACATGATCCATAAATGCTAGACAAAAGGATTTTGTTACGATAGAAGGTGTATATATTGACTTGATTTGTAAATATGACACAACTAAGAAGTGAATTTAAGCATATACTAGATTGAGTCCTGATGTGATGTATCAGTGATAAAAGAGAAGTTATCGTTTATCCATCTATGTATGACATAATTCAATGAATAAAGTGTATGTATATTATGATTGAAGTAAAATTTTCCTCTCTATAAAAACTTATTAAAAAAATAAAAAAAGTGAAATCGGTGCTAATTATTTTTAGAAAATCAAAATTAAAATATTTTTTATATTTTAAAGAATAAAAAAATTGAAGTAAAAAATGGATCTCCATCCACCCAAGCCAACGTAACCATTAATTTAAAAACTCAGGTGAATCAACCATCACCAAAATCGACTCTCTCTTACTCTCTCTCTATCAGTTTCAAGATGTCTCTTTTGTCTTTCTCTCAGCTTCAACAACAACGCCATGTCTCTTTCTCTTTCAACATCATCAGACCTTTCTCTTTCTGTATCTATTTTTGATTAACAGATCTTTCTCTTTCTATTGGTCAATAAACACCGAAGCTGAGAACGGTGTCAGGTTTGTTGGTATGTGGGTCCAACTGTGGTTTGCAATTTTTCTTGCCTTATCGAAATGGGATAGTTGTTAAGAGTGTTGTTAGCCTGTCTCTGGGTGCATTACGAGATGGTGGGGACCATGGATGTTGCCTTTTTTTATAACGGCTGGGTTGAACGTGAACCCGACAAGCAGTCTGTCTCTGACACGGAGGTGGTCAACAGTGGAGATTTTTGGTAGGGCAAGGTTATCTCCTAAATTAAAACCATTAATGGCTGTTCAACAAGTCTAATTCATTTAAACATCATTATCATTATTTTTTTTTTCCTTTCGAGGAATTCATTTAAACATCATCAGAGAAACAATTACATGTTATATTATTTTATTATTTTATGTTTAACTTAAAATGAATGTTGTAGTTTAGACAGCATCTTAGTTATTAAAAGCACTCCTACCCATAACTTTAGTAAAGTTGCTGATTCTACACCTATGCTCCACCCAAAAAATTGTGGACTTTCTTATCACTTTATGTGTGGATTACTCTTCTATTTATGTGTAGATTGATTTCTCTCATATGATAACTGCTTTTCAAATCGCATCATCAATATTTTATTTTATTTGATCTCAATTATCCCCTAAATAATCCCAGTAATTAAAAAAAAAAAAAAAAACCTTAAAATGAATGTTACTAGATGTTATAAGGTGCACGTGAACCGGATGCGTCGCAATCATCTTCTAGGATATGACTTGATTTGGAACATCATTTGGAATTATATTATATGTTAATTTAGTTGTTATAACATTATATATATATATATATATATCTCGCCATATGCAGAAAGAATTGGGAAAATGTTTTCACTGAATATAGAGGGCATTGATTATGAGGCTTGGAGCACATGAGTTTATAATTTTATATCGGGATTGGACATCTCTGCTTTTATGTTGTATTATTTTTATAAACCGGATAAAGTAATCGGTTGGAACGTTCGTTGACAACCTTTTATTTGATTTCATTTATTTATGATAATATTATATTTCCTCTATTTTTTATTGATATATTGAACAAGTAATAATAAAAGCCAATTGTGAAAAACTGGATTAATAGGATATTAATTACTACAACTTATTCAATATTTTTACAATTTTTAATAATTATTATTGCATCGATGATACGTTATTTAATAGTTATAAATTTATCCAATAACTTTATTTATATGAGTAAATTAATTAAATCCTTAAATATAAGGTAAATGAATTAGTAACATAAAATAGAATTAACATGACAAATAATGGCGTCATTGAGAAATCTGAGTTCTCTTGACACATCATACGTGACATCGTGAGTCGTGACCGATGGAAATTGGAGAAGAGTTTTTGGAAAGCGTGCGTGCGTGAGCTACGGGGCAACAAAAGGCGGTTGAAAAGGACAGGCAGTTGAGAGCAAACCAAGAAGGAATATTTTTCGAAAAAAACCGACTTTTGCCTACAGTTTATAGCGAAAGCGAAAACAAAAACACCGTCTGTGTTTTCGTTTGAAAGTTGAGTCTGCCACATACAAAGCAGTAAATGATATATTTATCTTTGATTTAAATTTAATTTAAAATAAAATTAAAAAATCAAAATAAATGTAATTAAAATAAAATTGAGAAATTAAAATTAAAAAATAAAAATTAATAAAAAAATATCCTCACCATCTATCTCTAAAATGGACAATAAAATATTAAATTTAATTTAATAATTATAAAAAATAGTAAAAATGATAATATATATTATTGTGCGATTAAAATTGGAGAAGGGAGTGTTGGAGTTTTTCGTATGCACCCACAATTTTAATTCACGAGAAGTCAAAACCCATAACAAAGAAAGATTAGAAAAAAGGAAAAAAAAAAAGAAAAAAAGAAAGAATGATTATAGAAAGAACGATATAACAACTGGAACATCTTTCAATTTACAATAACATAATATTTTTTTTTCTAAGATTAGAAGGTAAATATAATTTCTAATTGAAAATAATATTTAGGTCACCAAATTTATTGTAATCGTTTAATTAAATTATTTTTCATAAACTTGCAACTAGGTGTATTTTATCCAATGTATTTTAGTGAGAGCAATTAGTCATTTTTAATGTGGAAAAAAACAGAATTATTTAATTAGAGTTTAATTAATTATTTATTTAGGTATTATTAAAAACCTCTTGTTTTTTTTTTATATAAAAAAAATACAAATATCTCTTCATTTGCCTCCACCTAAAAAACATTGTCCCTCTCCTCAACAACTTGCAGTTAGGTCTCTTCAATTCGGTATCTTCAATTACTTCAATTGCATTTTTTTCCATAAGTGATGACCATCTTTGGATGCAAAATAGGATGTAAAAGAAAATAGTCATGTTTGATTTACTGTATCTACTTCATCCTTTGGAATTATATTATATACCCTGGAGTTTAGTATTACATAGGAGTACCTTTGATCGGTTTTATTCAACATCAACTTAATGAAAAACTTAATATTTCAATGATAGGATAGTCTTTTTTCATGTTAAAATTATTTAGCCCAATCATAAATTGACATGTTATCACACATATATTTAAAAAATTAATATTATGATGATCATAATTGAAAAATGAAAACGAAATGAAACCACCTTTGGTGGATTTATTTTTGGTGAAGATTCGGCAAGGAGACTTGCAAGATCTTCACAAACACGTCTCCCCATGGTGATAGAAGACTCAACATCTTCGGCAAGGAAGAAATTTGTCAGTCTTTTCAATATTTGGAAAGAGATATGTATCAGCCCATTTCCAAACACGAAAGAGATCATCGATCTCTTCCACATCTGGAAGAAGATTGATGATCTCCTTCTCGTGGAAGGAGATAGTCTTGTCTATGTGGGGAAAACCGCTAGTGACGATTTGACGAGCTCTCATTGAATTTTGGTTGGAAATTTTTTAATATTTTTTGTAATATTAATTTTTAAATTATTTTTAGATATATATGTGATAATGTGGTAGTTTATGATTGGCCAAATAATTTTAACATTAAAAAAGATCATCCTACCCTTGAAATGTTAAGTTTTTCATTAAGTTGGTATTGGTCAAACCTGGTCAAAGGCACTGTTGTGCGATAAGTGCTAAACTCATATTATGGTTGGTGTTTTAGAAAACGACAAGGTACTTCTTTATAATGAACCCTAGAAATAATTGCATAAATTTGTGAACTTCATCGATCTACATGACAATAAAAAATTGAATCGTAGATAGGTAATGACATGATTTTGGGATTGTTTATTTTTTATTTTTTTTATCAAGAGATTAAATAATCTTGAAAATTACTTAAAATTGAATATGATTAATATCTAAAACATAGAGGACAAGTTTTTTTTTTTTTAATCTAATTTTTAAGAGAAAAATATTTGAAAATAAATACTTTTATGTCTATATCCTTATAACTAATTATTTTTATATACTTTTATTTTAAATTATAAAACTAAATGTAGTTTTTATTAATAATAATAGATATCTATTGTTTTAAACAATAATAGTTTAAGAAAATATTAAATTCATATAGTTTATACATTATTTTTAAGTTATAAAATATATGTGACTGAAATTGTTAAACAAACATAAAGACTTAAGTTACTAATAACAATATGAAAAATCATAATTTATAAATATTAATGAAGATGAAATTAGAAATATATATATATATTCTAAAATGACTTAATGAATCCAATTCGGGCCCATTAAATGATAAGTTGAAAAAACAAATAACCCCTTAAATATTTAATTAAGTTTGTTCAAGACATGATCATATAATAACAAGAATCATTACAGGTAGACCGATTGAATTACAAGTCTGAGCTAGTAGTTGGCAAGTTTAACTTAATCAAATTAGTAATATGTGAGCAGTAAATGTTTCCGGTCAAGCACCATTATTCAACTGATGAAATAGGTCTATAATGCAAATAAAGAGGTCCATAAAACATGGTATTTGATTCAAAACAAAGAAATATAGAATTAGAAGTCGGCGATGTTGATCTGTTCAATTTAATAATCAGATGATAATATTTCGTGACACTGATTATGTAATTGTGTTCCCTATTAGTTGAATTTCGTAATCAGATTTGCATGTGTGATAGTGATGGTCATTAGGTACTTGTGTATCTTCACCACCATTTCGGACACTACAAAGGTATCCTATCGAGTTCAAATTACAATTACTGGTGGAGCTGGATATCGGACATGTGCCCCTCCTAGATTTTTAAAAATTTTCAGTAGGTCTTTTTTTTTTTTTTTTTTTTTTTTTTTTTTAACTTTTTATCATATTATCCTAGATACATTAATTACAAAAACAAAGTTAGATTTATTATTTTATTAATTTTAATTTTCTACCCCTATCTTTATTATTATTATATTATTTCGACATAACCCTTATCTTTATCAATGGCTTTATCATTTTCTTTATTTTTATTCTTACATTTATCTACTATTTGTTAAAATCTCCATTATAATAATAATAATATATATCACAAAAAATAAATGTAAATATATATCTAATTTTTATTGATATATTAGTTTTTAGATATTTTTAGTGTAATATCAACATCTCTAACTTGATTTGAAAATTAAACTCATGAATCCTAAACTTATAAATTATAAATTTCAGTTTTTTACATCTAATTTTTTTTATGTACAATCACCATTTAATTTGGACGGTGATGGAGGATTTGTTCTTCCTTTTATTTTTATTTTTTTATTTTTGTTTAATAATTTAATAAATTATTAAATTGATCTTGGTCTCAATTTTTTTATTAATTTTATTTTATTTATCATTATTTTTATATTTATGAATTTTTAAAATTAAAAAAAAATCCACCATTCCTCTATGTTGATGGACGCTAGATATTAGGGATTGGTTTTTATTTTTCAGTTTTATTTTATTTTATTTATTAAAAATATTTTAATATAAGATATAGTGTAAAAGATATTTTTACCTTTCCATCACTAACAGCAGTCTCATTTCTCTGACAGAATTACTAACAGCCGGGTGTTGTTTGGTGATTTAATTAAATTGCGGGATGTATCGGCGGTATTTTCTTATCCGTGGAAACGTTTCGGTGGTGGGGGGTCTGGTTGTTGTTAGTGTAAAAAGATAGCGGGCGGTGATTTTGGCAAGGATGGGGCAGATGGGTATGCAATCTTATTCATATCAGCCTCGGGCAACGTGCATGTTGCATTTACGTGACGTGGCATGTTCATAGCAGATCTTTAAAAGTCTCATTCTTTTTTGGCTTCTAGATGAATTGTGGGCGGGCGGTGTTTGTACAGGACAGGAACAGTGGGCAATACTAGTCATATGAACCGGAGCGAATCAAAAGTTGATTACACCTTGTGAGAAAAAAAAAGAAAACCAAAGTATCATCTTGAAGAACAGGAGGAGGATAGGAAATGGAACAGACCACAATTTTTATGGCATGCAACTCCGAGCCATGTATCTGCCAGATCGAAGGTAGTGCTCCACCCCATTCCTGCAAAACGATTTTGTTCTGTCATCTGTGATTCCATATTTGTGCTATGTATCCTTGGTCATTTACTTCCTCCTTTCTGCAAATTTCTTAATTGCTTTCCAAATACATGCATATTTTCATTCTCGCTTACAATAGTATAATGTCAATGTCATGTTTTATGCTCACTTAAAGTCCTTGACATCTGATGGTTTTTGCATGCATTGGTCCCAGGACTTTCTTTTGCTCCTCTGTTTTTCATTGACCTGGTTCATGTAATGAAGTTTGTACTTTGATCGGTTGCCCTTGTATTAAATTTAGATCTAAGTGCCTCGAATCCGGTTTTCGCTTGCTCCCCTTTTGTTGTGAAGTTGCTGTTTGCATTCTTTTATGTCTTTTGGGGTTTGTGCAATCATCCCCTGATGACTGGTAAACAGTTGATAGAAGCTAATAGACTTCTCTAGTTTGTGCTGTGTCAGTCAGGATAATAGATTACTGCAGAGTTTAAAATCTCAGATTATTGTTAACCGTGTGGTTTGACAAGGGAAAATGTTCTGGCAGTTCAAGTTGTTAAACGGTGTGATGGTTCTCACCTTGAAGATGAAGATCACTGCTGGTTATCTGGTATTAATCGTGATGTGCTTCTTCCAGCTAAGCCACAGGTTTTCATTCCCCTGTAATCTTGTTACAAGCACTCTGTTTTATTTTCATTGCTATACTATCGGTTCTAAGTATGAACTCAGGGGCTAGCTAATGAGCATTCTCTTTTATTTGTAGATTTTGATATATGATCAGAAATGTATAGTTTGTAAGTCCAGCCCCTGTATCTGCTCGAAGGAACTTCTCCATTGCATTCCTGCAAAAGATTCTGGTACATTTTTTTTTTTTTTGAGAATGATTTGATGTAGTTTTTTAAGCCTCTATAGCTTCATTGTGCTTCTTCTAGCTAGATTTATCTTATCTTCTGATTACCCTACCCTCTTTCACTTAATCAACGTGCAGTTCAAGTTGTTAGCGGGAGTGATGGTTCTTTTCTTGAAGATCAAGATGACTGGTGGTTATCTGGTATTCATCATGATGTGCTTCTTCTAGCTAAGCCACAGGTTTTCATTGCCCCCCTGTAATCTTGTTAACAAGCATTCTGTTTTATTTTCATTGCTATATTATCGCTTCTAAGTATGAAGGTTGGGGCTAGCTAATATTTATATTGTGCGGTTGACTTGTTTGTGAACTTTCAAAATACCAGATCGTGGTTTGGTTGCTGTTGCTGTACTTACTAGCTTGTGTTTCTAAGTGGTTTAAGCTTGAACCTGCAACTAGTTGCTGTTTGTTGAAAACTTGTATTATGTTATGTGGTTAAAAGTTCTAATTGAAGGGTAATTGTTCAACTTTGTGTCAAATATTCAGCGAGCAAGTCTGATATATGAAGTGTATGTTTGCATGATAAGCAATTTATGGCGGGATGGAGTTGAGGAGCTCAAGTAAGATCTGTTTGTGGATTAAAAAATTTTATAAATTAGTATCTCTATATGGAGCACTGTAGTACTTCTCAAAATTACCCTAGCTCTAAGGAAGACAATTCAAGGATGGTGGTAGCGGCAGAGTCATTGCATATTTTGATTAGAAAGTTATCATTATTTTTCATAATGCAGTGTAGTTTGAAGTTTCATTAGACATGTGCAAACTTAGATGGATACACGCACTGTATTAATTTATCCAATGCTTCAATTCCATTGACTTGAGCTTTGTTCTGTTAAATGAATATGATCTTGTAAATATTATGGTGCTTACTACTTATGGATAGTTCATCAATTATCCTTTTTGACGTTTTATTATGATGTAAGTTATCTAGATGGAGATATCCTTCTTATTTACTTCTTTTTGACTAAGTTGAACTATAATGAGAAATGTTTAAAAAATTCTAGCAGCAAATTTAAGAGTCAATCGCATTACATTAATGTTGAATAAAAGGATCCTAGTCATTACAAACTATGACCCTCCTAACATCAAATAATTTCACTGCATTTTGATTTTTGGAAAAAAGTTAGTCAAAAGAACTATAGCACAAGATACTCCAGAAGAGTTTTAATTAATAAAATCACATCTAAACATGACGATGAATTAAATGATTTATTGTTCCTTGAAAGTAGACTAGCATTTGCTAATTATGTGTATGCTATTTTATTTTTGATAGAATAAATTGTTCTTGTAGGCACTAGCTAACTTAGTAGGTTAGATCACTTGAGATTTGTGAGAAGTCTTAGGATTGAATTACACTCGGAAAGGGTTTGAGGGGGTTTATTTATATTTCAATTGTATCAAGAGAAGATAAACAACAAAGTATTCTTTATATGGTTTATCAAATAAATTATTCTATCTTTATTATTCCTTTTAAGATGTTCTCTACTTTGCCAATGTGACATCAACTCATACTACATTGTCTCATTTTTAATGCTAGTATTAATTGCAGATTACATCTTTAAGTCAAACTTGATTGAGGGTTTTTTCTATGCAGATATACTAATTTATCAATATGAAGAACTTATTTTTCTTTTTTCTTTTTTTTTGTTTTTGGTTTTTGGAGTAAAAGAACTAGGAAATGATATATATTGTTTGAATTTGAAAGCTGCCATATTCCATTGAATGGAGATTATTGCTTATTGGCTAATTATACTCGACACTTACCTTTTTGTTGTTTCTACTTTATAATGATATGTAAAGTTAATATTGTGTGCTCTGTCATTTTTCTTGCATATGCATGATTGTTAGATTATTTTGTTAATTCGAAACATCCCTATTGCATGCAATACATTCACAATGCATGTGTTTATAGGTGTAACCTTTGTACCAAGAAATAAGGGAATTACTAGGTTGAAAGCTTTCCCATGGGTTTAGCCTCCATTGCCTAAATTCTTGAGTTCTAAACTGAATCTTGTATTTTTGGGCAAACAAGCACAGCTGATGAAGAAAGAAATTGTGCCTTACTGCCTTGTTGCAAAAATAAAATTTTTAATGTCTATTTGTATGATTGTATGATCTGTAACTACTACATCTTTAAGTTATTATTAATATTATTATTATTTGAAATTAACAACTTCAAGTTATTATGTTCTTAATTTCATATTATACCCAAATAGAAGTTAACAATTCTTCTGTTATGTCTAATTTTTTAGGTGCAATACCTTAAACGAGAAAGGACAGCGATAAAAAAACAAGATGGTCTGCTGACCTTTTACAAGGAAAAGGAGAAAAATCTGCTTGCTTAGAGGTGTAAAACGAGCTGGGCCTGGGCCATTTGGCCCGCCTAAAAAAATGTCTTGAGACTTGTGGGCAAGACAAAGCTAGACCCTTAGTTTATTTCTACGTTTTGCATTTGATTTCCTTTATGTAAACTAACTTGATTCACATCAAGTTAGTTTTTGGCTTGATTACTGCAGACACAGTATGCTTTTATTCCTGGTTGTTTTTTTGCTTTGAATTGATGTAATAATTTGATATCAATTGCTGTCTCATGCATTGACAATTTATCCAGTGGATTGTTAAGAGCATGTTTGTGTTGCGATATAGAAGTTTGTTACTCTTCTTAGTACCTTTTGGGCTTGATTGTCTTGATTGTTAACTAAAGGGCATTGCATTCCTAGAGTTTGTTGACTTTTCCTATTTGATGATTTACTTGGAGTTCATTATGTTATGGTTATGAAAATTGAAACCAAGGGTGTGCAACATGTCCCTGACTTGTAATTTGAATTTGTTTTCTCATATCTTAACCCAGGTGCTTGATTGGTAGATATTTTGCTTGCATTGCATATTTTACTACACTACACCTGTTGTTTTGCTAACCTGCATCTCTCATTTCTGATCATTTGATTAGAGTTCAAATTAAATTGTGATAACACTCAACAAATCAAAACTTGTTCCTCACATTCTCAAAACCCTGTGTCTTTGTTAATATATGAGGTTAATATTTTCTCTAAATTACTTTTAATTGCTTTGTTAATCGATTATTGACATAAATTATTTTGATTATCTATTCTGCAACAGTTTTGTGGAGTTGATCTATTGATTTCTTCGTCATGTCTAAAGTGTTTGTGTAAGGTCTCATATCTTGCTCAATTTCTCAATTCATGATGGGCCAACAATAAGTATTAAAATGGTCAGCCAAGAAGCCCAATTATATTTCTAAGGAAAATGATTAACTATTATTGGGCTAATTTCAATTTTTGAGATAGGGCTCAATACTGAGAATTTTTATTGCAAGCCCAGTTTATATTTCGATTTAATTGTTTTTTAAATGCACCTCCATTGATTCTTTAGGCACTCCCTTTTTTGTGTTGTTTAATAAAATATAAATGGGTTGGTGGACTCGGTGGACTCACTTGAAGCAAACAAGTGGTTCATCACGAACCAAGTAGATAGCCCGGTCAATTAGAAAGAAAAGAAACCTGGGTTTAGAAAATTAAGAGAGACAAAGTATGAATAGAGATGAATAGATCAAATCAAAAGCAAAAGAGACAAAAGTGAAACAATGTCAGGGATGAGGATGGTAAAAAAAAAAAAAAATAATAATAATAAAATAGAGAGGTATGTGGTGAACCACCTGGAAGTAAGAAGGCAAGCTTAGAAAGCTTGTCAATTGATTCTCTGAACCAAAAAGAGAAATCAAAGCAGAAACTTAAAAAAAAAAAAGAGAGGTACCCAGAGCGATAAGAGAGAAGGAGAGGCACGATATATATATATATATTAACCTTTTTACTTTTTAAAGTTATGATGTTCTGATTATAGAAACATTATACATATATTAACCTCAAAACTTTCATATCAGCTGTGTCTATTTTTTTCTTTACCATCCCAGCTTGACACTTTAGTTTGATGGTGAATTCTCATACTTACATTAAAAGAGTCAATAGAACATCTATCTATTTTATATGATATTTTATTTTTTTATAATTGATGAAAGCACTAGAGATGTTTTTGTATACATCGGTTATGCATGTTAATTTATTTGTTATATTGAAAGAATTGGGAAAATGTTTTCACTGGCACTGATTATGGGACTTGGACCACATGACTTGTTAATAATTTTATATCGGAATTGGACATCTTTGCTTTTATGTTGTATTATTTTTATAAACCGGATGAAGCAATCGGTTGGAATTTTCATTGACAACCTTTTTTTTTTTTTATTTTATTTCATTTATTTAAGATTATTTTATATTTCCTTTTTTTTGATAAATTAAAAAAAAATAATAATAACAAAAATCAATGATAGAAAACATGATGAGTAGCTACCAATTAATACAACTTATTATATTTTTAAGATTATTCAATAATAACCACAGATTTGATTTTAAGTCTTTTAATGATTATAAATTTATTGGATAAGTTTACTTAAATCAGTAAATTAATAAAATCCTTAAATATATGATAAATAAATTGATAATAGGAAACACCTGCAGAACTAACGTGACAAATAAGAAGTCTGATTTATTTGGCATTATAGACCGACTGAAATTGGACAAGCGAAGTGTTGGGGTATTTGTGTGGGCTAGACGTCAACGAAAGAAAGTTGAATAGGAAATTAAATAATGGCACAAGAATGACAATACTTATGGCATTATTTCCTTTCCACAGGCACCATCCTCAATCCAATCACAAATCTTCGTGACCAATCAACACAACTAATTAAACTTCAGATCATATTAAACCCAAAATTTCAAAACCAAATCTACCTCTTTAATCCATCACAATCAATCAACACAACAACATTATATATACATATGGGGTTATAATAATGCCATTAGTATTTGTTGTAAAACAAAAGAAATATAAACTAAAGTCGAAGTAAGAACATGGAGAGAGAGAGAACGAAAATGAAGGAGTAAATTTGCTCTTGAATTTTTATCTAATCACAATTGATTACATATACAAAACAATTAGGCAAGCAAGTTGTCAACTAAGTCATAATTGTTGACCTTGCCAATAGATCATCCAATAAGAATTGCCTCATCTTGGACCAATTGTAATTTATCTAATAAAATAAATAATGGTGAATATTCATTCACTTTACAAAACTCTCCATTGAATGACACCATTATTTTTAAAATTTTGCTAGTACAAACTTAATGACATAAAAATCTAAGCAAAAGATATTTCATGATCTGCTGGATCAAAAATATAAATAATCTTCTGGATTCAATTGGATGTGCTTAAAAGGGATTGCCTTGTTAAAAATTTTATCAGGAAAACCTAGTGGGACAAAACCTAATCAAAGAAAAAAATAGTGCAGTGCACATATGTCCATATTAACTTAATATACTCCCCTTGAAGGAATGCTTCGTGATTGATTATGTAATTTACATAATCGACACATTCTAATGCCATAAATCAATTTTTCGAATGTTGATGTTGGTAATGTTTTGGTAAATAAATCTGCAAGATTATCCGTGGAGTGGACTTGTTTAATATCAATTTGTTAGCTTTGTTGGAGCTCATGAGTATAAAAGAATTTTGGTGAGATATGTTTAGCTATGTCTCCCTTAATGTATCCTCTTCTGATTTGAACAATACGTGCAATATTATCCTTATATATGATTGTTGGGGAATTTCATGAAGTAGGTAGTTCACATGTACTTTGAATATGATGAATGACAGATCTCAACCATATACATTCTTAGCTTGTTTCATAAAGTGCAAGAATTTCAGAACGGTTAGATGATGTAGCATCAAAAGTTTGTTTTGTAGAGCACCATGAAATTGCTATATTATTATAAGTAAAAACATATCCAATTTGCAAACGAGTCTTATGGGGATCTGAAAAATATCCTGCATCAGCATAACCAATTAAACTTACACCACTAACAGATTTTGAATAAAATAACTCTAAATTTGTTGTTCCATGAAGATAACAAAAAATATGTTTAATTTCATGCCAGTGACGCCGTGTTGGTTCAGAGTTGAACCTGACCAATAGATTTACTAAAAAAGTAATATCAGGCCTAGTATATTGTGCTCAATATAATAAAACACCGATTGCATTAAGATATGGTTCTTTTGGATCACATATCTCTTCATTATCTTCTTTAGATTGAAATTGATTTTTTTTAGGATTAAGAGTCTGAACAACCATAAAGGTACTCAAGGGACGAGTTTTATCCATATTGAAACGTTTTAGGATTTTTTCAATATATGCCATTTGATGGATAAGTATTCCATATGATTTATGCTTGATTTTCAAGCCGAGACAATATTTTATTTGTCCTAAGTCTTTCTTCTCAAATTCTCTTTTCAAATATTCAGTAGTTTTTAGGTGCTCTTCAAGAGTTCCGGTTAAATTCATTTTATTGACATATACTGCTACAATTGCAAATCCAAAATCTAATTTCTTTATGAACACATATGGGCATATAGAATTATTAACATATCCTTCATTTATCAAGTATTCGCTAAGGCGATTATACCATGTTCGCCCGGATTGTTTCAATCCATACAAGGACCGTTGCAACTAATTGAATAAAAATTGTTAGATTTATATGCTTCAAACATTTTAAATCCTTAAGGAATTTTCATGTATATATCAATATCAAGTGACCCATATAAATATGTTGTCACTACATCCACAATATGCATTTAGAGCTCTTCTGAGACTACCAAACTTATTAAAAATCTAAAAGTAATTGTATCCATTACAGGTGAATAAATCTTATCATAATCAATTCCCGGTCTATACGAGAAACCTTATGCAACAAGCCTTACTTTATATCTTATGATCTCATTTTTCTCATTGTGTTTTTGTATAAATACCCATTTGTACCTAATAGGTTTGACGTCTTTAAGCTTTTGGACTATGGGTCCAAATATTTTACGATTGGCTAAAGAACTCAATTCTGCTTGAATTGCATTTTTCA
Source organism: Nephelium lappaceum (assembly GCA_021234005.1). Lineage (NCBI taxonomy): Eukaryota > Viridiplantae > Streptophyta > Magnoliopsida > Sapindales > Sapindaceae > Nephelium > Nephelium lappaceum. Next base: position 13,072,078 of record CM038004.1, read on the forward strand.
ATTTAAGCTAATCATGTCTTTGTCTATATTCATCAACCGTATACAGTTCACAATCATCATTAATAATTTGAATAACAACTGTATATGAAAATATATCGTCGATGATTGTTTCAACATGATTCCACATATCTTCTGTACAAGTCATTGAAATTTCTTCATTTTTAGAATTTTATAGCTCAATAGGGATTTGTACCTCTTTGAGAGTTTTGGTCTCTTTAGGAACTGGTAACTCTTCTAGCGATGATTTTTCAGAGAACGTGGATTTTGTAGCTTAAGTATTATTTTCAATAAAATTGTGATTTTTAATTCTCTATTTCAAGAGGATACTATCTTTTGAGCCAACTGGCCTACCACGTTTCTAGCGTGCAGTAAATGATTCATTTGCTGCATTCTGATTACATTGTCTATAGGAACAATTATTCTAGCTGGTGTATTAGCAGTTAGCATATATGATTTTGTTACTCTAGCAACATCTATAAATGCATCTAACAATTGATTCACAATTATCTGGAGATTGACTATCCTTCGTACTTCATTTTTTACATTGCGTGATACGAGAATCTAGATGAGATATTATTGTCACATTCCATGAGAATTCATTTTTCCCTTTAATAGTGACCTTTTTCTTTTTTGCTCTTCAGGAGAAAATTTTCCTCCCTCCAATGGTGGGAAAGTTATCTCATCAAAATGACAATCTACAAAACAAGTAGTAAAAAGATCATCTTTCAATGGTTCAGGATATTTGATAATTGAATGTGAATTAAAGCCAACATATTTGATAATTGAAAGTGAATTAAAGTCAACATAAATCCCCAAACGACATTGAGGTTCCATTTTGGTTCGTTAAGGAAGAGCAAAAAGATCTTATATAGCATAACAAAAAATGTGTAAATGGGAAATATTTGGTTGATGCCTAAGCACAAGTTGTAATGAAGAGTACTGATCATAGGCTACAGGCCTAAGACAAATTAATGTTGCTGCACATAAAACAACATGTCTTTAAATAGAAACTTGTAATTTTGTTTGTAATAACAAAGTTCTTACAATTACTTGGATACGCTTGATGAATGATTTTGCTAGACCATTATGGGCACGTACACGTGGAATTGAATTTTCAACATTAATTCCAATCGATGCGCAATAATCATCAAATATTTTTGGTGTAAATTCACCAGTATTATCTAGTCATACGCTCTTAATTGGATAATCTGGAAATTGTGTTTGAAGTCTAATAATCTCAGCAAGGAATCTAGCAAAAGCAATGTTACGACTAGACAACAAACATACATGTGACCATCTTACAAATGCATCAATTAATACCATAAAACAACATAATGGTCCACTTGGTGGATGAATAGGCTCATATATATCTCATTGAATTCTTTATAGAAAAGATGGAGACTCAAAACCAACTTTAGAAATGGATGGTTTAATCACTAATTTACCTTGTGAACAAATACTATATATATTCTCATTGAATAATAAAATCTTCAAGTTCTTTAGTAGGTGTCCATGATAATTTTTAATAATTCTATGTCTCATTGTAGATCCTTTATGATCAAGACGGTTATGCTAAAGTTGAAACATTGTGGGTTTTAAGAGCTTTTAGCTCAAAATTACATAAGTTTCAATTGATTTTATAATTATATAATACAATTCAAATGAGAAAGCTTTGAGTTTTTATAAAATAAGCTTCTGGTATGAAATGATTTTAATGATGCATAAGTATTCAATATTCTTTTAATTTGTAGTTTGAATATGGTATCCGTTATTGTGCATATATTTGAAACTGAGTAGATTTCTTCTGGATCTACTTGAGTATAATATGCTATTTATACATAATTTAGAACCATTTGTTAACAACAATATAATAGCTCTTTCAGAACCTTCTATTAAATCTGTAGGATCTGATATAGTTTTACCTTTAGCTTTGATCATTGACAAATTTGAGAAATATTTCTTATTCTAAAGAATAGTATATATTGTTGCACTGTCGATAATACACATATCTTCACCTTCCCTTTTGAAAATAGATAATTCATCCATCTCCCTCTTGAGAAGGTACAAAATTGTGTGCAAATATAATTTCTAAAAAAAAGACACAAAAATTAACATAATTAGTGCAATGACTAAAGTGGTAAATACTATGTTTAGATTGTATTAAAAGGGAATTTGTAATAAATTCTTTTATGAATATATATGGAACTTCAAGTTCCTAAAAATCTCATATATGCTTTTAGAACTTCAAGTCTAAAATCATGATTTTAGGTTTTAATAATATAGATTTAGAATTTTAGTTTTAATAAATTAAACTTTAGAACTTCAAGTCTTTTTAATTAAAGTCTAGAACTTCAAGTTCTGATTGAATTTGTTCAGAACTTCAGATTCTGATAATGTATAATAATAATAATAGTAATGAATAAAATCTGTAGAGTTGCACATATAATGTGTAATAACAAATAAGGTTAATATAATCACATATATTGTCGGTAGAGCCGAACATTCATTGAGTCAGCAGAACCGTATATTTATGAAGTCGGCATAGCCAGACTTGCAAGAATAATTGTATATAAATAAATAATTATGAGCAGTAAATAAATAACTTACAATGAGAATCTATCTACTTACTTATATCGTGCTGATAATGTATTGTAAAAAAAAAAAAAATGTGAATTAAAGTAGAAGTAATAATATGAGAGAGCGACAGAAAACGAAAATGAAGGAGTAAATTTGCTCTTGAATTTTCTTCTTATCACAACTGAATACATATTGCACCTATTTATACACAAAACAATTAGGCAAGCAAATTGTCAACTAAGCCACAATTGTTGACCTTGCCATTATATCATCCAATGAGAATTGCCCCATCTTGGACCAATTGTAATTTATTTAATAAAATCAATTAAGATGGATATTCATCCACCTTACAACAGTATTGTCATTTTCTTTTTTTTTCCAAATCAGCAAACTTCATTAACCATAAAAAAACAACTTACCAGCCTAAAAACCCAGGAAAGATACTGAAAAGTAAAAACACTATAAGAGTGCCAACAAAGATCCCTAAAAGAGGATAGGGCTAATTGCCATTCTTGCTTCCATTATTATTCTTTTCAAACGGTCGCGCCTTTTTTATTTAGGATTACAAGTCAAAACTATTGCATTTTTTTTTTTTTTTGAGAAAAAAACGATTGTTTTCTTGCTGCTTCATATATGTGACACGGTTGCTATCAACTACAAATTAAAAATTCCGAATCCTATTATTATTATTATTATTTTTCTTTGAAATAAGAAACTCAGAATCTTATTAGTCATATCATTATCATACTTTGCACTATCATTCTTGGTATTTCTAAAACACTACCCAACTTTTATCACTAATAAAAAAAATGCTCCCTTTAATTTTATAATTAGCCATTTTACACCCCATCATTTAATTAAATCATCAAACAATATCCCACCGTTAATGATTCTATTAGATAATTGAGACTGCTGATAGGGGTGGAGGGTAAACAAGTCTTTTATACTAATCTTATATTAAAACATTTTTAACAAATAAAATAAAATAAAACTTTTTAATATATATATAATAAAATAAAACTAAAAAATAAAAACCAACCTCTAATATCCATTGTCTATCAATATAGATGAATGGTGGATAATCTTTTAAATTTAAAAATTGATAAATGTAAAAAAATAATAAAGAGAATAAAATTAATAAACAAAGTTAATAAAAAAATTCTCTACAAGATGGACGGTAGGAGATCAAGATCAATTTAATATTTTATTAAATTATTAAACAAAGATAAAAAATAAAAAATAAAAAATAAAAGAACAAAAAATCGTCCATGGCCATCTCAGTCAAAACCATCTTTTAAATTACAATTCCAATTCACAACCACCCCAAAACACAGTTTTCATTAAATTGGATCCCAGTTTTCAATGATCCATGGTTGGATAATATGACCATCAACTTTGTGCTCTACAAACTTTGCAAACTTTTACAAACTTTTGCCTGATTACTTTGTGTTGTTGTAACGGGTTACACCCTTTAAATGTGAACATGACGGTTAAACCATTTATTTTCAGATCTTTTATTGACATGTTTATTAACCTATTTATCGACACATTTAAATGACCCGATTATCGATATATATAAATGATTCATTTAATAATTCGTTTATGACTCGTTTACAACCCATTTAACTATATTTAATACATATAATATAGATCTAATAAAAAACAAAATTAAAATATAAATACAAGTGAAATAATTAAGTTTACCTCTTATATCCAATCCAAAACATAAAAATACAATCATCCACAAATACAATCGAAGTATTTTGCATTAAACATTCCTCAACGTAAAAGTGAACTTGCACCAAACAAATGTCTTTTTGTTTTCAACAATGTCTATTAATGAAAAAAGCTTCACAACTCATAAGTTCATCATCAGGAAGCAACAGACATTCAACTCTAGAAAACTGCATAAAATATCCAGTGATTATTTTATGTTGGCTGTTACATCAACAAGCATGCACATTTCTAAAGTGCATAAAACTCTATGATCAAGATGCCCCTGTAACAAGTAAAAAAAAAAAGGGTTAGTCATAGTACAATGGTAATCTGTAATTATTGAATGATAGAAGGAGAAAAAGAAAGGTGTAAATCATCAATGGCTACTGTCCACAAGAAATTGAACGGTAGCAAAACCAGCATGTATATTCCATAACTCTAATTACAGAAATTATCAGTCTTCTTGTAACAAACATATTCAAGGGAATGTCTGGAACTTATTTAGTAGTCATATAATTACGGTTAGCAATTGATAAAAGTAGTCTCGTCTCATATTCACCTAACAATTAGAAAAGAGACTTGAAGCAAGAAAAGAGAGCCCAAATAAGAAAAACATTTAGGAGATATGAAATTTCAAGTGATCAGCTCCCTCTAAAAGTGTCAAAACTATAGATTCACAAGAAAACACTTGTAGACAGATCCAAAAACTTCTACACATGGCTCCGGGGATGATTTCACAACCCCAAAGGACGTCAATGGACACATATTCATTGTCAGCTAATGTTCTAAGAAAGAGTTGAGAATAAAAGAAAGCAATCAGCACCTTCCCAACAAAAGGGGAGCAAGCGAAAACCGAATTCAAGGCCCCTAGATCTAAATCTAATACAAAGGCAACCAATCAAAGTACAAACTTCAAGACGGTTATAGGCTATAACAGGGGATACAATATGAAACACTTAAATTATAAGAAACCTTCCTTCTCCCACTGTAAGCTAAATGGGCATCTAGAAAAATCTTATAAGCAACCATACAACCAAAAAAAGCATGTTGATTAAGTGAAAGAGGGTAGGGTGATGAGAAGATAAGATAAATCTAGCTAAAAGAAGCACACTGAAGCTTTAGATGCTTAAAAAACTATATCAAAATCTATGAATAATATGAATGAAATATGTACCAGAATTTTTTGCAGGAACGCAATGACAAACTATTGGCTTGAAAAAACAAAAATCAACAATTTGTTTTTCATAAAATTAAGAATTTTGCGGAATATTGAGTTTCCAAAACTTTTTAGAAAACTCAAGAACCCAAGATTCATAAAACAATGAAATAAAATAATATAAAGAAATAAAAATCAGATTTTTACCTTCTGTATTGATCTCTGTGGATTGCTCACCACCTTATCTTCTTTGATATATCTCGAAACCAAGAAACAAGTGAGTTGGCACAATTATATAGAATTGTGCTCACTTACTTTTTGATTTCTTTCTAAAAAAAATTAAATTAAATCAATATTTATAAGAGGTGAGTGTTTGATTTTTGGTTATACAAATAACAAATACACAAATTCTTGTTCTTTGTATTTGTTGAAAAAAAAAACTTTTTCTTTGCTCTTACTGTTTCTTAAAAACATAAACAACAACAAAAAAAACATAGATGTAGAAAAGAAGCTTTTTCTTTTATAGGCAAACAATTAGGGTTTTAATTAATCAATATTAATATTGACCCTAATGTTATTTTAATTAAACTTTTGCCTCATATAATATAATTAATTCAAAATTAGTTCATGTTACATTTTGAAATAGAATTTGTAACTTTTAATAAATTAATTCATAATTAATTTATACCAAAGTCACTAAGAATCGGATTCAAGACCTCTTATAAAATTAATTAAATAATTATTAATTCATAATTAATAATTAAATAATTTGAATAATCAATATTATTCAAATACCAAGTGAACACAAATTTTTGTTACTTATGTAACACCTGTAATTGGATGGTCCAATTACAATATTCTATATATATATATATATATATGTTTCTTATAGTAAAATGAGCTATCAAGGGGACCCGATTGACCTACAGTTTTGAGCTCTAATAATATCGGAATTATTAATTAAACTCTTTAATTAAATAATTCACTATTATTAATCTTAAAGTTACTCCACTAAAAACTTACGTCTGACAATACTCCTATATTATTCCCAATGAGTAGAATATCGTCAACGTAAAGTATAATGAAAACCACTTTCTTATCGATAATCCGTTTGTATACACAAAGTTCATCAATATTTTGCTCAAAACCATAAGACTTGATCGAAGTATCAAACCTTATGTTCTAAGATCGAAATGCTTGTTTAAGTCCATAAATGGACTTTTGCAACTTGCAAACCTTTTGCTCTTGACCTTGGGATATAAATCCCTCTGGTTGTATCATATAGATACTTTCATCAAGATTACCATTCAAAAATACAGTCTTGACGTTCATTTGCCAAATCTCATAATCGAGACATACAACAATGGAGAGAAGAATCCGAATGGACTTAAGCATAACTACTGGCGAGAAAGTTTCCTCATAGTCAACTCATTCTTTCTGGGTATAACCCTTTGCCACTAGTCTAGCTTTGAAAGTTTCTACCTTTCCATCCATTCATTTCTTCCTTTTGTAGATCCACTTGCAACCTATGGGTTTTATCCCATTTGGTTTATCTACAAGTTCCCAGACAGAGTTGGAGTACATAGACTCCATCTCGAGATTCATTGCTTTAAGTCATTCTTCTGTATCAGAATCCTCAATTGCATCATGGTATGTCAATGAATCATCAACACTCTCATCAGAGATAACAATCTGTGCCTCTCCGATCTTTCTGTAGCGGACTGGTAGTCTAATAACTCTCCCACTACGACGAGGTGGTAGATGATTCTGATGAGAATCTATCTGACGTTCAGACGTGGTCTGAATTATATCTTTGTTAACAACTATTGTTCACGAGGTACTGGTCGAACCAGGAAGTAATTCCTCTAGTACAACTTTACTTCGAGGTTTGTACTCTCTCAAATAGTTCTCTTCAAGAAACGTAGCGTTTGTCGATACAAACACTTTGTTTTCTTCAAGACTATAAAAGAGTCCGCCCCTAGTCTCTCTAGGATAACCTACAAATAGGCAAACTTTTGAACGTGGTTCCAGCTTTCTAGTCTTGTTCTTCAACACATGTGTTGGACAACCCCAAATGCGAAAATATCGTAAACTAGTTTTGCGACCATTTCACAACTCCAAGGGTGTCATCGGAACTGATTTAGATGGTACAACATTCAAAATATACATTGCATTTTGCAATGCATATCCCCAGAATGAATTAGGTAATGATGAGAAACTAAACATAGATCTCATCATGTCCAAAAGGGTCCGATTTTTCCTTTCTGCAACACCGTTCTGCTAGGGTGTTCCAGGAGCAGTCAGTTGGGATAGAATCCCATGCTCAAGTAAGTAATCATCGAACTCTGTATCAAGATACTCACCTCTACAATCTGATCATAGAGTTTTCAATGTTTTACCTAATTGATTTTCAACTTCAGCTCGAAATTGTTTGAACTTTTCAAAAGTTTCTGACTTCCGTTGCATCAGGTAAACATGCGCATATCTAGAATAATCATCAATAAAGGTGACGAAATATTCATAACCGCCTTTAGCTTTAACATTCATAGGACCGTAGACGTCCAAATGTATAAGCTCTAGTGGTTCCTTAGCTCTAAGCCCTTTACCAGTAAAAGGTCTTTTAGTCATTTTACATTCTAGACATGATTCATAAACAGGTAAAGTACCGATCTTTAACTCATTTAAATGTCCGCTCTTTACAAGCCTATCTAATCTATCAAGGTTAATATAACCAAGTCTTAGATGCCAAAGATATGTGTCATCATTTTGAGAAATCTTTTGTCGTTTTGTTTTTTTGGTTTTTCAACCTTAAATATTTCAGTATTAAACAGTAGGTTATGCATTAACAGTCTTAATACATATAAATTGTTTTCTTGTATTCCTGAACAAATTTTCAAACCATTTCTAGAAATAATAACTGATTTATTATAAAAAGAAACAAAATAATTAAATTTCAAAAGTTTGGATACAGAAATCAAATTTTTTTTAAAACCTAGAATAAAATAAATATTGTTCAGTATGATAAAACAATTATTATTGAAATGAAGTCTAACTTCTCTCATTGCTTTTGCTGAAACGACTTTCCTAGTCCCTACTTGCATGTTGAACTCGCCCTCACCAAGCTACCCATAAGAGTCAATCAGCTGCAAAGAAGAACAAACATGATTAGTGGCTCCTGAATCAATTATCCAAGTGGATGAAGCATCCTCCACTAAACAAGATTCAATGACTAGTAAATCATATTTACCTTTCATCTTCTTCTTTTTGAGCTCATTGAGGTACTTAGAGCAGTTCCTCTTCCAATGCCCATCCACACCATAATGGAAACACTTTCCTTTGGGCTTGGTGGCCTTGGAACTCTTTTTGTTCTTCTTCTTGGTAGCTTGTGTTTTGAGCTTAGCTTTAGCCTTTTTGGTGTTTCTCTTCCTCTTGTTTTTAGTAGAAGAAGAAGACTCAGCAACGTTTGCTTCACCGGACTTTCTCTTATCCTTATTCATTGACTTATAAGTAGTAAGCTCATTAAGTAATTGTGTAAGTGAGTAAGTCAACTTGTTCATAACATAGTTACTCTTGAATTTGCATGAAACTCTTCGGAAGAGTTTCCAAGATCATACTCACTTGGTTACATTCGTCTATTGCCCCTCCATAGCTTTCAGCTGTGTTGAAGTGGGTCATCGTTTTCAAAGCATGCTCTCGAACAGATGTACCCTCCTTCATCTTAGCAGTCATCACAGCATAAACAGCTTCGTGTTGTTGCTGCTCAGAAGGTTGCCCAAATATGCCCTACAATGACTCTAGCATCTGAGTTGTTGTTGTCATTGACTCGTGCTTGGTAGCAAGCACCTCGGACATCCCTGTTAATAAGTAGCAGCGGGCCTTTTCATCAGCTATGACCCATTTTTGATAGGTCTCGTGCACAGCACGTCCAGCATTATCTGCTGGCTGAGGAGGACAAGGTTGAGTCGTGACAAACTTAAGGTCCTCATAGACCAGGACTGCGTTCATATTACTTTTCCATTTGACATAATTTTTCCCATTAAGTTTATCATTAGCAAGAATAGAAATCAATGGAGATACCATTGCTGAAAATAAATAAAATGGAATTCATTTAATATCAATTTGCAAAATTTAATATCATGTAATTTTGGCATAAAATTAAACGTGATGCATGATCCACGAATAATGAATTATTAAAATCCCTAAAACTAATTATTATGCCATGATAATCTAACATGCCACAAATAGGTGCCGCCGTAGGGTAGGTCAAATATTTGTATGTTAGACTGAGATATTCTCAATCAAATAATATAACAGAAAACTTTTTTTTCATATATTATTTAACTACCGTTTTTCAGTCAAGAAAAATAATTAACAATTAATTATTTCCTTTATGAGTGTAACCCATCATTTCGGAGTCCATAGACTTAACTAAAGAATTGCCACCGTAGGGTAGGTCAATCACAAGATACATCTAGAATTCCTATCCATTTGGAAGTCAACCTTGATCAACCTAAATGGACACCATCCGTAGGGAGATGATAACAAAGCCATCTCGAGGGGCCATTTAAGTTTTACGGTGTTGAACTAATGATGGAGACCGCGGGATATATTGTCATATATCCCTCTCCCACTCACTATTTTAGGATTAGAGATTTCTATTAAATTTTTCTAGTCATTGTCTTAGATCATTAACGGCTAAAAAGATAATCTAGATTATTAGGAATTTGTGTGTTATTGAAGTTCGAAACTTATTAACACTTTAATAAATTATCAGATTTTTAACATTTAAAAATCTAATTCAATTTATCAATCTAATGAATTACAGGATTTTTAACACTTAAAAATCTAATTCAATTTATAAATCTAATGAATTACCAGATTTTTTAACACTTAAAAATCTAATTCAATTTATAAATCTAATCAAAATAATCAAAATTATAAAGATTATATTTAATATAAAATCATCCGATTTTAACTAATTAAAATCTAATCCACATTATGAATGCCAATTTATTGAAATCAAATTTCTAATTTGAAACCTATGATTTTCTATTAAAATCAATTCAAATTATTTTAAAGGCATTCTATCTATTATTTTTCTTTTTGTACTAATAAACAATTTTAATAGTAAAATAAAAATAATACATATGATGCATGTCATGTTATAATGTAGTGAGTAGGCACTTCATGATTCTATATGACGTATTTTTAATGCATGTACATGGTATATATATTTGTCCATTCATCTCATGAAATAAAAATAAATAAATAAATAAATAACATGTGTATAACCGGGTTCTTTGGTTTTAACGATTTACATCTAATTTTAAGATTACAAAAATTAACCAAGGCATTCCTTGGCCTTCACTTGTAGTCTTCATGGTCTTCAAGATCTTCAAGGCCTTCATGGGCTTATAATTAAATCTAATTTAATTATCAAGAAATTCTATCAAATAGATTAGACTAGAAAAGCCCATTTCTTGATTTATGGATCCAAGAAAATTATCCAATCACATGAATATTTTCAATAGTATTACAATTGAAATGGAAACCCCGAAAATATGAAACACATAATTCTAGGGGCTGTTTAAAAAATAATAATAATAATAGTAAATAAATAAAAATTGCCAAGTGTCAAATGCATAAGCATGTAATGCATAAACATGCACTATATGCAACAATTGCACTTCTAGTGCAATGCAAACACACATATGCTATTTATTTATTATTATTATAATTTTGTTTGTTTGCACATCTAATGTGCAACGCATTTAATGCGCATACATTTATTCATAATAAATGTCTTATTAGACCGTTCAAAACAACCGCATTAATAATCAATTTCAATGCAATTAATTATATTTTAAACGGTAGTTTTAAACACAATTAAATAAAACCAGTCGTTTTCAAAATAATTTTCCATTTCGAATCATAATTATACCATTCAAAATAGCCATATTAATCATCCATTTTAATACAATTAATTATATTTTAAACAGTAGTTTTAAATACAATTACATAAAACCAGCCGTTTTCAACATAATTAAAACAATCATCCGTTTCGAATCATAATTCCGGCACAGCAAATCAACCCCGTTGACATCAATCTTCACTTTTACATTTTCAGAAAAATAAAGCCTAAAACTATTGAATTACAACGAAAAAAAATGCCACAAACGGCTTACATATCTATCGAATTATTTAATCAAAGAACCATACAATTAACGATCACACCATGCAATCCCATTCATCAAACATGAATATAAAATATGCATATCAATCATCAAATCAAAATAATAGTGTCTACTCATTGACATACATAATCAATACAAACATATTATTTTAAAAATCCATTGTTTTATTGAAACCTTGACTCTGATACCAATTGTTGGCTTGAAAAAACAAAAATCAACAATTTGTTTTTCATAAAATTAAGAATTTTGTGGAACATTGAGTTTCCACAACTTTTTAGAAAACTCAAGAACCCAAGATTCATAAAACAATGAAATAAAATAATATAAAGAAATAAAAATAAGATTTTTACCTTCTGTATTGATCTCTGTGGATTGCTCACCACATTGTCTTCCTTGATATATCTCGAAACCAAGAAACAAGTGAGTGGACACAATTATATAGAATTGTGCTTACTTACTTTTTTATTTCTTTCTTAAAAAAATCAAATTAAATCAATACTTATAAGTGGTGAGTGTTTGATTTTTAGTTATAAAGAAGAACAAAGACACAAATTCTTGTTATTTATATTTGTTGAAAAAAAAAACTTTTTCTTTTCTCTTATTGTTTCTCAAAATAATAAACAACAATAAAAAAAACATAGATGTAGAAAAGAAACTTTTTCTTTTTATAGGCAAACAATTAGGGTTTTAATTAATCAATATTAATATTGACCCTAATTTTATTATAATTAAACTTTTGCCTCATATAATATAATTAATTCAAAATTAGTTCATGTTATATTTTGAAATAGAACTTGTAACTTTTAATAAATTAATTCATAATTAATTTATACCAAAGTCACTAAGAATCGGATTCAAGACCTTTTATAAAATTAATTAAATAATTATTAATTCATAATTAATAATTAAATAATTTGAATAATCAATATTATTCAAATACCAAGTGAACACAAATTTTTGTTACTTATGTAACACCTATAATTGGACGGTCCAATTACAATATTCTATATACATGTTTCTTATAGTAAAATGAGTTATCAAGGGGACCCGATGGACCTACAGTTTTGAGCTCCAATAATATTGGAATTATTAATTAAACTCTTTAATTAAATAATTCACTATTATTAATATTAAAGCTACTCCACTAAAAACTTAATATTGCACTCTCAAAACTGTAGATATTTTTTATACAATCTGAAATTTTTCAGTGTCCATTGATTTAATTACTACATATGATTTGACCCTCCACAAATAGTTCATAATTAAAGGTAGGTCAAATATCCGTTTTACCCCTCTAATTATTTCTTGATCCTTAAGTATCATTGATACTCTAATAAACAATATATTCATAACAACTTATGAATTTATCTTTCTGTTTACATATAAATAGAAAGTTGAGCGCTCTTATTGTTCAAGACCTGAATCAACCCTTAAGGGAACTACTTTTATACTTCTCGTAAGAAGGAGTGGATTTCACTATTGTATAGAATGTTTCTAGCTACTTATTAAATCATATCCCCAAAGTACGAAATTATTGATTGGTTATCTATACCGATCTTACCCATGTAAATCAAAGAAAATAACTTAACAAGCAGGAGTTCATAATACACTCAGAATTAATATCAATTCATATATGATCATCTGGTTGATAAATATAAATCTCTAAGATTAACAGATATTATTTAGAGACTTATATTTATCGTGGTACAGTCCTATATAATCTTTATTATATAAGGTACCTCCATTTCCATGTCACCACATGAACAGTCTCGGATAAGACTGTCGTATCAAATACGAAAGGGACCGTAACTGTAGATTTATCACAAACGAAGTACCCAACTTCATTTGTTTTCTACGGACTCTTTAGATTACTTATCTCAAACTAAATCCGCCAGTGTATAACATTTATATACTTAGTTTGAAATTACATCAGTAATCAAGGATACTTCTCATGATATATACAATTTTTGTAAAATATATAAATTGAATGAAATGAATATTTTATTAAAAATTTATAAAACTGTTTATAATATTACAAGCTCTTAGAGTATAAACTTCAACGCAAACCTATATCAAAGTCTTAAAAGCGGTTTGCATAATATTAAAAAAAGCGGTTTTAATATTATGACAAACCTCTGTTAGTGGTTTGGACATTTAAAAAGCTGTTCCCTTGAGCGGTTACAACCGTCAACTGTGCTATGTCTGTGGGTCCCAGTTTTACTAAAGATTTTCTGAGACTGCGATTCTAGATTACGGCACCCAAACTGGGTCTCAGTTTTTCAGTCAGGCATGGATGGATAATATGACTTTGTGTTCTGCAAACTTTACACTTCTTTTAACTTTTACAAACCGCTTTTAAAATTTTACAAACTTTTGCCTGATTACTTTGTATTCTAGTAGTTCAAGCAACCAAGCATCCCACCTTGCGAGAAAAAAGGAAAACCAAAGTATCATCTTGAAGAACAGGAGAAGGATAGGAAATGGAACAGACCACAAGTTGTATGGCGTGCAACTCCAAGCCACGTATCTGCCAGAACGAAGGTACTGCTCCACTCCATTCCTGCAAAAAATTTTGTTCTGTTATCTGTGATTCAATATTTGTGCTATGTATCTTTGGTCATTTACTTCCTCCTTTCTGCAAATTTCTTAATTGCTTTTCAAATACATGAATATTTTCATTCTAGCTTACAATAGTATAATGCCAATGTCATGTTTAATGCTCACTGAAAGTCCCTGACATCTGATGGTTTTTGCATGCATTGGTCCTAGGACTTTCTTTTGCTCCTCTGTTTTTCATTGACCTGGTTCATGTAATGAAGTTTGTACTTTGATCGGTTGCTCTTGTATTAGATTTAGATCTAGGGTCCTTGAATCCGGTTCTCGCTTGCTTCCCTTTTGTTGGGAAGTTGCTGATTGCATTCTTTTATGCTCAACTCTTTCATAGAACATTAGTTGACAATAATATATGTCCAGTGTCGTCGTCCTTTGGGATTGTGCAATCATCCCCTGATGACTGGTTAACAGTTGATAAAAGCTAACAGACTTCTCTAGTTTGTGCTATGTCAGTCAGGATAATAGATTACCTGCAGAGTTTGAAATCTCAGATTATTGTTATCCATGTGGTTTGATAAGAGAAAATGTTCTAGCAGTTCAAGTTGTTGGATGGAGTGATGGTTCTTACCTTGAAGATCAAGATCACTGGTGGTTATCTGGTATTCATCGTGATGTGCTTCCTCTAGCTAAGCCACAGGTTTTCATTCCCCTGTAATCTTGTTACAAGCACTCTGTTTTATTTTCATTGCTTTACTATCGGTTCTAACTATGAACTCAGGGGCTAGCTAATAAGCATTCTCTTTTATTTGTAGATTTTGATAAATGATCGGAAATGCAAGGTTTGTAAGTCCAGCCCCCGTATCTGCTTGAAGGAACTGCTCCATTGCATTCCTGCAAAAGATTCTGGTACATTTTTTTTTTTTGGAGCATGGTTTGATATAGTTTTTTAAGCCTCTATGGCTTCAGTGTGCTTCTTTTAGCTAGATTTATCTTATCTTCTGATTACCCTACCCTCTTTCACTTAATCAACATGCAGTTCAAGTTGTTAGAGGGAGTGATGGTTCTTACCTTGAAGATCAAGATGACTGGTGGTTATCTGGTATTCATCATGATGTGCTTCTTCTAGCTAAGCCACAGGTTTCAATTCCCCCCCTGTAATCTTGTTAACAAGCATTCTGTTTTATTTTCATTGCTATATTATCGGTTCTAAGTATGAAGGCTGGGGCTAGCTAATATTTATATTGTGCGGTTGACTTGTTTGTGAACTTTCAAAGTACCAGATCGTGGTTTGGTTGCTGTTGCTGTACTTACTACCTTGTGTTTCTAAGTGGTTTAAGCTTGAACCTGCAACTAGCTGCTGTTTGTTGAAAACTTGTATCATGTTACGTTGTTAAAAGTTCTAATTAAAGGGTAATTGTTCAACTTTGTGTCAAATATTCAGCGTGTAAATCTGATATATGAAATGTATGTTTGCATGATAAGCAATTTACGGCGGGATGGAGTTGAGGAGCTCAAGTAAGATCTGTTTGTGGATTAAAAAATTTTATAAATTAGTATCTCTATATGGAGCCCTGTAGTACTTCTAAAATTACCCTAGCTCTAACGAAGACAATTCAAGGATGGTGGTAGTGGCAGAGTCATTGCATATTTTGATTAGAAAGTTATCCATCCTTATTTTTCATCATGCAGTGTAGTTTGCAGTTTCATTAGACATGTGCAAACATAGATGGAGACATGCACCGTATTAATTTATCCAATGCTTCAATTCCATTGGCTTGAGCTTTGTTCTGTTAAAATAATGAATAGGATCTTGTAAATATTATGGTGCTTACTACTTATGGATAGTTCATCAATTATCCTTTTTGATGTTTCATTATGATGTAAGTTATCTAGATGGAAATATCCTTCTTATTTACTTCTTTTTGACTAGGTTGAACTATAATGAGCAATGTTTCAAAAATTCTAACAACAAATTTAAGAGTCATTCGCATTACATTAGTGTTGAATAAAAATATCCTAATCATTACGGACTATGACCCTCCTAACATCAAATAATTTCACTGTGTTTTGATTTTGGAAAAGAGTTAGTCAAAAGAACCATAGCACAAGATACTCCAAAAAAGTTTCAATGACCAAAGTCATATCTAAACATGACGATAAATTGAATGATTTATTGTTCCGTGAAAGTAGACAAGTATTTTCTAATTATGTGTATGTTGTTTGATTTTTGATAAAATAAATTGTTCTTGTAGGCGCTACTAGCCAAGTTAGTAGGTGAGATTGTTTGAGATTTGTAAGAGGTCTTAGGATTGAATTACACTCCGAAAGGGTTTGAGGGGTTTATTTTTATTTCAATTATATCAAGAGAAGATAAACAACAAATTATTCTTTATATGGTTTATCAAATAAATTATTCTATCTTTATTATTCCTTTTAAAATGTTCTCTACCTCACCAATACGGTATCAACTCATACTACATTGTCTCATTTTTAATGTAGATATTAATTACAGATTACTTCTTTACGTCTAACATGGTTGAGGATTTTTCCTATGCAGATATATGAACTTACCAATATGAAGAACTTATTTTTCCTTTTTTTTTTTTTTTTTTTTTTTTTTTTGGGAGTAAAAAAACTAGGAAATGATATATATTGTTTGAATTTGAAAGCTATCATATTCCATTGAATGGAGACTATTGCTTATCAGCTAATTATACTCAACAGTTATTTTTTTGTTGTTTCTATTTTATAATGATAGGTAAAGTTGATATTGTGTGCTCTTTCATTTTTATTGCATATGCATGATTGTTTGGTTATTTTGTTAATTCGAAACATCCCTATTGCATGCAGTATATTCACAATTCATGTGTTTATAGGTGTAACTTTTGTACTGGGAAATAAGGGAATTACTAGGTTGAAAACTTTCCCATGAGTTTTACTCTTTATTGCCAAAGTTATTGAGTTGTAAACTGAATCTTGTATTTTTGGGCAAAAGAGCACAACTGATGGAGAAAGAAATTGTGCCTTACTGCCTCGTTGCAAAAATAAAATTTTCGATCTTTATTTGTACGACTGTATGATCTGTAACTGCTACATCTTCAAGTTATTATTATTATTATTATTATTATTATTATTGAAATTAACATCATCAAGTTATTATGTTCTTAATTTCATATTATACCCAAGTAGAAGTTAACAATTCTTCTGTTATGTCTAATTTTTCAGGTGCAATACCTTCTTAAATGAGAAAGGACAGCAAAAAAACGACAAGATGGTCTGTTGATCTTTTACGAGCAAGACGTGTAAAACGGGCTGGGCCTGGGCCATTTGGCCCACCTAAAAAATGTCCTGAGACTTGTGGGGGCAGGGAAAAGCCAGACCCTTAGTTTATTTCTATGTTTTGCATTTGATGTCTTTGATGCAGACTAATTTGGTTTCCATTAAGTTAGTTTCTTGCTTGATTACTGCAAACACAGTATGCTTTTATTCCTTGTTTTTTGCTTCGAATTGATGTAATAATTTGATATCAATTGTTGCCTTATGCATTGACAATTTATCCAGTGGACTATTGAGAGTATGTTTGTGTCGTGATATAGAAATTTGTTACTCTTCTTAGGTAATGATTGAAGGACAAATTAGTACCTTTTGGGCCTGATTGTTTTGATTGTTAACTAAAGGGCATTGCATGCCTAGAGTTTGTTGACTTTCCTATTTGATGATTTGCTTGAAGGTCATTATGTTATGGTTATGAAAATTGAAACCATGGGTGTGCAACATGTTCCTGACTTGTAATTTGAATTTGTTTTCTCATATCTTAACCCAGGTGCTTGATTGGTAGATATTTTGCTTGCATTGTATATTTTACTACACTACACCTGTTTTGCTAACCTGCATCTCTCATTTTTGGTCATTTGATTAGAGTTCAAATTAAATTATGAAAACACTCAACAAATCAAAACTTGTTCCTCACATTCTCAAAACCCTGTGTTTTTGTCAATATATGAGGTTAATATTTTCTTCATAATTACTTTTAATTGCTTCGTTAATCTTGATTGTTGACGTAAATTATTTTGATTATCTATTGTGCAACAGTTTTGTGGAGTTGATCTATTGATTTCTTCATCATGTTTAGAGTGTTTGTGTAAGGTCCCATATCTTGCTCAATTTCTCAATTCATGATGGGCCAACAATAAGTATCAAAATGGCCAGCCAAGAAGCCCAATTATATTTCTAAGGAAAATGATTAACTATTATTAGACTAATTTCAATTTTTGAGATAGGGTTCAATAGTGAGAATTTTTATTGCAAGCCCAGTTTCTATTTGAATTTAATTTTTTTAAATGCACCCCCATTGATTCTTTAAGCACCCCTCTTTTTTGTGTTGTTTAATAAAATATATATGGGTTGGTGGACTCGGTGGACTCACTTGAAGCAAACAAGTGGTTCATCATGAACCAGGTAGATAGCCTAGTCAATTAGAAAGAAGAGAAACCTAGGTGTGGAAAATTAAAAGAGACAAAGTGTGAATAGAGATGAATAGATCAAATCAAAAGCAAAAGAGACAAAAGTGAAACAATGTCAGGGATCAGGATGGTAAATAATAATAATAATAATAATAAAATACAGAGACATGCGGTGAACATCTAGAAGTAGGAAGACAAGCTTAAAAAGCTTGTCAATCGGTTCTCTGAACCAAAAAGAGAAATCAAAGCAGAAACTTGAAAAAAAAGAAAGAGAGAGGGACAGAGAGCGATAACAGAGAAGGATGGCACTACACATATTAATCTTCTTACTTTTTAAAGTTAGGACATCCTAATTATAGAAGTATTACACATATATTAACCTCAAAACTTTCATGTCGATCGTGTCTATTTTTTTCTTTGCCATCTCAGCTTGTCATCTTAGCTTGATGATGAATTCTCATACTTACATTAAAAAAGTCAATAGAACGTCTATCTATCTATCTTATATGATATTTTATTTTTTTATAATTAATGAAAGCATTAGGGATGCTCTTATATACACTGGTTATGCATGTTAATTTATTTGTTATATATCTCGCCATATACAGAAAGAATTGGGAAAATGTTTTCACTGGCACTAATTATGAGACTTGGACCACATGACTTGTTAATAATTTTATATTGGAATTGGACATCTTTGCTTTTATGTTGTATTATTTTTATAAACCGGATGAAGCAATCGGTTGGAATTTTCATTGACAACCTTTTATTTGATTTCATTTATTCAAGATTATTTTATATTTTCAATAAAATTGTTGATTTTTAGTTCTCTGTTTCAAGAGGATACTATCTTTTGAGTTAACTAGTCTACCACGTTTTTGGCATACAGTAAATGATTTATTTGCTGCATTCTGATTACATTGTCTATAGGAACAATTATTCTAGCTGGTGTATTAGCAGTTAGTATATATGATTTTGTTACTCTAGCAGCATCTGTAAATACATCTAACAATTGATTCGCAATCATCTGGAGATCGACTATCCTTCGTACTTCATTTTTTATATTGGGAGACACGAGAATTTAGACGAGATATTATTGTCACATTCTATGAGAATTCATTTTTTTCTCTAATAGTGACCTTTTTCTCTTGTTTCTCTTTAGGAGAACTTTTTTCTCCCTCTAATGGTGGGAAAGTTATCTCATCAAAATGACAATCTATAAAACAAGCAGTAAAAAGATCATCTTTCAATGGTTCAAGATATCTGATAATTAAAGGTGAATTAAAACCAACATATCTAATAATTGAAAGTAAATTAAGTCAACATAAATCCCCAAACGACGTTGAGGTTCCATTTTGGTTCGTTAAGGAAGAGCAGTAGGAACTTATATAGCATAACCAAAAATATGTAAATGGGAAATATTAGGTTGGTGCCTTAGCGCAAGTTGTAATAGAGAGTACTAGTGATAGGTTGCGGACCTAAGATGAATTAGTGTTGTTGCACGTAAAACAACATGTCTCCAAACAGAAACTAGTAATTTTGTTTGTAATAACAAAGTTCTTGCAATTACTTGGATACGCTTGATGAATGATTTTGCTAGACCGTTATGGGCACATACATGTAGAATTGAATTTTCAACATTAATGCCAATCGATGCACAATTGTCATCAAATATTTTTGGTGTAAATTCACCAGCATTATCTAGTCGTATACTCTTAATTGAATAATCTAGAAATTGTGCTTGAAGTCTAATAATCTGAGCAAGTAATCTAACAAAAGCAATGTTACGACTAGACAACAAACATACATGTGACCATCTTACAAATGCATCAATTAATACCATAAAACAACATAACAGTCCACTTGGTGGATGAACAGGTCCACATATATCTTATTGAATTCTTTATAAAAAAAGATGGAGACTCAAAACCAACTTTAGAAATGGATGGTTTAACCATCAATTTTTCTTGTGAACAAATAGTACATATATTCTCATTGGATGATGAAATCTTCAGGTTCTTTAATGGGTGTTTATGAGAATTTTCAATAATTCTATGCCTTCTTATAGATATTGTATCACCAAGACGGTTATGCTAAAGTTGAAACAATATTGGTTTTAAGAGCTTCTGGCTCAAAATTATATAAGTTTGAATTAATTTTATAATTGTATAATACAATCCAAATGAGAAAGCATTGAGTTTTTCTAAAATAAGCTTCTGGTCTGAAATGATTTTAATGATGCATAAGTATTTAATATTCTTCTAATTTGTAGTTTCAATATGATATCTGTTATTGTGCATATCTTTGAAACTAAGTAGATTTCTTCTGGATATACTTGAATATAATGCACTATTTATACATAATTTGGAACCATTTATTAACAACAATATAATGGCTCTTCCAAAACCTTCTATTAAGTCTGTAGGACCCGATATAGTTCTTACTTTAGCTTTGATCATTGACAAATTCGAGAAATATTTCTTATTCTAAAGAATAGTATGTATTGTTGCACTGTCGATAATATACATATCTTTACCTTCCCTTTTGAAAATAGATAATTCATCCAACTGCCTCCTGAGAAGGTACAAAATTGTGTACTAATATAATTTCTAAGAAAAAGACACAGAAATTAACATAATTAGTGACATGACTAAAGTGGTAAATACTATGTTTACATTATATTAAAAGGAAATTTTTAATAAATTCTTTTATGAATATATATGGAACTTCAAGTTCTTAAAAATCTCATATATACTTTTAGAACTTCAAGTCTAAAATCATGATAACTTTAGGTTTTAATAATATAGATTTAGAACTTCTGGTTTTAATAAATTAAACTTTAGAACTTCAAGTCTTGTTAATTGAAGTCAAGAACTTCAAGTTTTGATTGAATTTGTTCAAAACTTCAGATTCTAATAATGTATAATAACAAGGGAAAAATCTAAAAAGCCCTCTAAAAACGAAAATAACATCAATTTACACCCCCCCTCCCCTTTTGAAAATATTAGCCAAAAAACCCTCTATCGTCTGCGAAAAAACGGTTTCCTTCAACATGTTTAGGGGTTTTGTGATAAAAATAATAAAAGACCAAAATACCTTATTAATTAAATAAAAATTAAGTAAAAAAATTTTCATCTGAATGAGATTAATTTAAAAAAATAAAATATTAAAATATTAAATATTAATTTAAATCCTCAATAAAAATTTGAAGAAAAATTAAAGAAATCCAGATCTTCAACTGTTAAAGATTTGGGTTTCATTAAATCAAAAAAAAAAAAAAACTCTTCAATAAATTTTTAAAAAAAAAATTTTGAAGAAACCCAGATCTTCAATGAACATTTGAAGATCCGAGTTTTATTAAATGAAAAAAAAATTAAAAAAAAAAATCTTCAATAAATAAAAACAAAAAAACAAAAAACAAAATTTCGAAAAAAAAAATGAAAAACCCCAGATCTTCAATTTGAAGATCTAGGTTTCCCCTGTCACATCCAAAACACAATCCCCTACCACATCCAGAATACACAAATAACCAACAAAAAACATAAACAAACACATACCACCCAGACACCATTCACACACCATTACACACGAGCCACTCTCATTACCATCATCACCATTCATCACACACCCACTGTTTATCAAACCATCATCCAACACCAGCGATGAGCATCATCACACATCCACTGGATTGGATCTGATAGACATCCAAAAGAGGGCGTCGATAGAGGGAGGAAAGGGAAGAGAGAGCAACGGCGGAGGGTGGAGAGGGACGAAAGAGAGATGGCGGAGGGTGGAGAGGGAAGAGAGAGCAACGACGGAGGAGGGTGGATAGAAAAGATAAAGAGACACAGGGGAGGAGGGTGGAGAGGAAAGAGAAAGAGAGACGGTAGAGGGTGGAAGAGGATGGTGGCGGGTGGGTGTGTTTGAGCTGACCTACCGGAAGCATGGTTTTGCTCCGTCATGGTTTAGTGATTTTGAGCCAAGATCTGATGAGCCAAGAAGAAGAATAAGAGGAAGAAGAGAGAGAGTGAGAGTGATAGAAGAAGAAGAGAGAGAGGGAGAAAGGGAGAGAGAGAGAGAGTGATAGAAGAAGAAGAGAGAGATTTTTTTTTTTTTGTTTAATTTAGCTTTTTAATTTTTTTGATGAAAATTTTTTATTTTTATTTAGGTTTCTAATTTAATTTAGCTGTCCCAACAAAGATATTGACGATTATACCCTTAAAATTCATGGTTCCGTTACATTTTTGGTCTATTTACAATTCAATTGACGATTGGACATTTTTAGCTAATATTTTTAAAACCAGCGGTGGTTTGACATTATTTTCAGTTTTTAGGGGTAGAATGATAATAACCCATAATAATAATAATAGTAATGAATAAAATATGTAGAGTCGTACATATAATGTATAACAATAAATAAGATTAATATAATCACATATACTATCGGCAGAGCTGAACATTCATTGAGTCAGCAGAATTGTATATTTATGAAGTCGGCATAGCCAGACTTACAAGAATAATTATATATAAATAAATAAATATGAGTAGTAAATAAATAACTTACAATGAGAATATATTTACTTATTTACATCGTGCTGATAACGTGTTGTAAAATAAAAAAAAATGTGAATTAAAGTAGAAGTAAGAATATGAGGGAGAGAGAGAGAACGAAAATGAAGGAGTAAATTTGCTCTTGAATTTTCTTCTTATCACAACTGAATACATATTGCACCTATTTATACACAAAACAATTAGGCAAGCAAATTGTCAACTAAGCCACAATTGTTGACCTTGCCATTATATCATCCAATGAGAATTGCCCCATCTTGGACCAATTGTAATTTATTTAATAAAATCAATTAAGATGGATATTCATCCACCCTACAACAGTATTGTCATTTTCTTTTTTTTTCCAAATCAGCAAACTTCATTAACCATAAAAAAACAACTTACCAGCCTAAAAACCCAGGAAAGATACTGAAAAGTAAAAACACTATAAGAGTGCCAACAAAGATCCCTAAAAGAGGATAGGGCTAATTGCCATTCTTGCTTCCATTATTATTCTTTTCAAACGGTCGCGCCTTTTTTAGTTAGGATTACAAGTCAAAACGATTGCATTTTTTTTTGTTTTTTTTTGAGAAAAAAAAAAGGATTGCTTTCTTGCTGCTTCATAGACGTGACACGGTTGCTACCAACTCCAAATTAAAGATTCCGAATCCTATTATTATTATTATTTTTCTTTGAAATAAGAAATTTAGAATCTTGTTAGTCATATCATTATCATACTTTGCACTATCATTTTTGGTATTTCTAAAACACTACCCAACTTTTATCACTAATAAGAAAAATGCTCCCAATAATTTTACAATTAGCCATTTTACACCCCATAATTTAATTAAATCATCAAACAATATCCCGCCGTTAACAATTCTATTAGATAATTGAGACTACTGATAGGGGTGGAGGGTAAAAAAGTCTTTGACACTAATCTTATATTAAAATATTTTTAACAAATAAAATAAAATAAAATTTTTTAATATATATAATAAAATAAAACTAAAAAAATAAAAACCAACCTCTAATATCTATCGTCTATCAATATAGATGAATGGTGGATAATTTTTTAAATTTAAAAATTGATAAATGTAAAAAAATAATGAAGAGAATAAAGTTAATAAACAAAGTTAATAAAAAATTCTCTGCAAGATGGACGGTAGGAGATCAAGATCAATTTAATATTTTATTAAATTATTAAACAAAGATAAAAATAAAAAATAAAAGAACAAAAAATCGTCCATGGCCATCGCAGTCAAAACCATCTTTTAAATTACAATCCAATTCACAACCACCCCAAAACACAGATTTCATTAAACTGGGTCCCAGTTTTCAATGAACCATGGTTGGATTATATGACCATCAACTTTGTGCTCTGCAAACTTTGCAAACTTTTACAAACTTTTTCAAACAAATAAGACAAGTGGGTTCCGAAGTTTGTTTTGATGGTGGGGTCCCAAACTTCGGAACAAACTTCCAACTTCCGAAGTTTGGGACCCCACCATCAAAACAAACTTCGGTTTGTTCCGAAGTGGGGAACCCACATGTCTTGTTTGCAAACTTCGTTGTCTTGTTTGCCACGTGTCATAATCTTAATGGCTTGATAGTGCAAAGCGAGTCCTTGGCCTTCTCTTGCAAAGACCTGGAAGGAAGGACAGTCTAGTAGTTATATGAGCCGGCGCGAAACAAAAGTTGAAGAAGCAAGCATCACACCTTGTGAGAAAAAAGGAAAACCAAAGTATCATCTTGAAGAACAGGAGGAGGATAGGAAATTGAACAGACCACAAGTTGTATGGCGTGCAACTCCAAGCCACGTATCTGCCAGAACGAAGGTATTGCTCCACTCCATTCCTGCAAAAGATTTTGTTCTGTCATCTGTGATTCCATATTTGTGCTATGTATCTTTGGTCATTTACTTCCTCCTTTCTGCAAATTTCTTAAATGCTTTTCAAATACATGAATATTTTCATTCTAGCTTACAATAGTATAATGCCAATGTCATGTTTAATGCTCACTTAAAGTCCTTGACATCTGATGGTTTTTGCATGCATTGGTCTTAGGACTTTCTTTTGCTCCTCTGTTTTTCATTGACCTGGTTCATGTAATGAAGTTTGTACTTTGATCGGTTGCCCTTGTATTAGATTTAGATCTAGGGTCCTTGAATCCGGTTTTCGCTTGCTTCCCTTCTATTGGGAAGTTGCTGATTGCATTCTTTTATGCTCAACTCTTTCATAGAACATTAGTTGACAATAATATATGTCCAGTGTCGTCGTCCTCTGGGATTGTGCAATCATCCCTGATGACTGGTAAACAGTTGACAGAAGCTAACAGACTTCTCCAGTTTGTTCTATGTCAGTCAGGATAATAGATTACCTGCAGAGTTTGAAATCTCAGATTATTGTTATCCATGTGGTTTGACAAGAGAAAATGTTCTAGCAGTTCAAGTTCTTAGATGGAGTGATGGTTCTGACCTTGAAGATCAAGATCACTGGTTGTTATCTGGTATTCATCGTGATGTGCTTCCTCTAGCTAAGCCACAGGTTATCATTCCCCTTTAATCTTGCTGACAAGCTTTCTGTTTTATTTTCATTGCTATACTATCGGTTCTAACTATGAACGCAGGAGGTAGCTAATAAGCATTCTGTTTTGTTTGTAGATTTTGATAAATGATCAGAAATGTATAGTTTGTAAGTCCAGCCCCTGTATCTGCTCGAAGGAACTGCTCCATTGCGTTCCTGTTCTAGCCAAGCCACAGGTTTTCATTGACCCCCTGTAATCTTGTTAACAAGCATTCTGTTTTGTTTTCATTGCTATATTCTCGCTTCTCAGTATGAAGGCTGGGCCTAGCTAATATTTATATTGTGCGGTTGACTTGTTTGTGAACTTTCAAAGTACCAGATCGTGGTTTGGTTGCTGTTGCTGTGCTTACTAGCTTGTGTTTCTAAGTGATTTAAGCTTGAACCTGCAACTAGTTGCTGTTTGTTGAAAACTTGTTTTATGTTATGTAGTTAAAAGTTCTAATTGAAGGGTCATTGTTCAACTCTGTGTCAAATATTCAGCGAGTAAGTCTGATATATGAAGTGTATGCTTGGATGATAAGCAATTTATGGCGGGATGGAGTTGAGGAGCTCAAGTAAGATCTGTTTGTGGATTAAAAAATTTTATAAATTAGTATCTCTATATGGACACTGTAGTACTTCTAAAATTACCCTAGTTCTAAGGAAGACAATTCAAGGATGGTGGTAGTGGCAGAGTCATTGTATA
The DNA here is from genome assembly GCA_021234005.1 of Nephelium lappaceum. Lineage (NCBI taxonomy): Eukaryota > Viridiplantae > Streptophyta > Magnoliopsida > Sapindales > Sapindaceae > Nephelium > Nephelium lappaceum. The sequence continues at coordinate 13,098,555 of CM038004.1, forward strand.
CTTGGATTAGAAAGTAATCCTTATTTTTCATCATGCAGTGTAGTTTGAAGTTTCATTAGACATGTGCAAACATAGATGGATACGTGCACTGTATTAATTTATCCAATGCTTCAATTCCATTGACTTGAGCTTTGTTCTGTTAAATTAATGAATATGATCTTGTAAATATTATGGTGCTTGCTACTTATGGATAGTTCATCAATTATCCTTTTTGATGTTTCATTATGGTGTAAGTTATCTAGATTGAAATATCCTTCTTATTTACTTGTTTTTGAGTAAGTTGGTCTACAATGAGAAATGTTTCAAAAATTCTAGCAGCAACTTTAAGAGTCATTCGCATTACATTAGTGTTGAATAAAATAATCCTAGTCATTATGGACTATGGCCCTCCTAACAACAAATAATTTCACTGTATTTTGATTTTTGGAAAAGAGTTAGTCAAACGAACCATAGCATAAGATATTACAAAGAGTTTCAATAACCAAAGTCATATCTAAACATGACGATGAATTGAATGATTTGTTGTTCCTTGAAAGTAGACTTGTATTTTCTAATTATCTGTGTGCTGTTTTATTTTTGATAGAATAAATTGTTCTTGTAGGCACTATCTAACTTAGTAGGTGAGATCGTTTGGGATTTGTGAGAGGTCTTAGGATTGAATTACACTTGGAATGGGTTTGAGGGGGTTTATTTATATTTCAATTGTATCAAGGAAAGATAAACAACAAATTATTCTTTATATAGTTTATCAAATAAATTATGGGTTTGAGGGGGTTTATTTATATTTCAATTGTATCAAGGAAAGATAAACAACAAATTATTCTTTATATGGTTTATCAAATAAATTATTCCATCTTTATTATTCCTTTTAAAATGTTCTTTACCTTACCAATGTGGCATTAGCACATACTACACTGTCTCATTTTTAAAACAAGTATTAATTACATGTTACTTTTTTTAAGTCAAACTTGACAGAGGATTTTTTCTATATAGATATACTAACTTATCAATATAAAGAACTTTTTTTTTTTTTTTGAGTAAAAAAACTAGGAAATGATATATTGTTTGAATCTGAAAGCCGTTATATTCCATTGAATGAAGACTATTGCTTATTGGCTAATTATACTCAACACTTATCTCTTTGTTGTTTTTACTTTATAATGATATATAAAGTTGATACTGTGTGCTCTGTCATTTTTCTTGCATATGCATGATTGTTAGATTATTTTGTTAATTCGAAACATCCCTATTGCATACAATGTATTCACAATTCATGTGTTTATAAGTGTAACCTTTTTACTGGGAAATAAAGGAATTACTAGGTTGAAAGCTTTCCCATGGGTTTTACCCTCCATGGCCAAAGTTCTTGAGTTGTAAACTGAATCTTCTATTTTTGGGCAAACGAGCACAACTAATGGAGAAAGAAATTGTTGCTTACTGCCTTGTTGCAAAAATAAAATTTTCGATGTCTATTAGTACGACTGTATGATCTGTTATTGCTACATCGTCAAGTTATTATTATTATCATTCTTATTTTTTGAAATTAACATCTTCAAGTTATTATGTTCTTAATTTCATATTATACCCAAGTAGAAGTTAATAATTCTTCTGTTATGCCTAATTTTTCAGGTGCAATACCTTCTTAAACGAGAAAGGATAGCAAAAAAACGACAAGATGGTCTGTTTATCTTTTACGAGGAAGAGGAGAAAAATCTACTTGCTTAGATGTGTAAAACGGGTTGGGCCAGGCCATTTGGCCCACCTAAAAAAGTTCCTGAGACTTATGGCCAAGGAAAAGCCAGACCCTTTGTTTATTTCTATGTTTTGCATTTGATTTCCTTGATGCAGACTAATTTGGTTTCCATTAAGTTAGTTTCTTGCTTGATTACTGCAGACACAGTATGCTTTTATTCCTGGTTGTTTTTTGCTTCGAATTGATGTAATAATTTGATATCAATTGTTGCCTTATGCATTGACAATTTATCCAGTGGACTATTGAGAGCATGTTTGTGTCATGATATAGAAATTTGTTACTCTTCTTAGGTGATGATTGAAGGACAAATTAGTACCTTTTGGGCTTGATTGTTTTGATTGTTAACTAAAGGGAATTACATTCCTAGAGTTTGTTGACTTTCCTATTTGATGATTTGCTTGAAGGTCATTATGTTATGGTTATGAAAATTGAAACCATGGGTGTGCAACATGTTCTTGACTTGTAATTTGAATTTGTTTTCTCATATTTTAACCCAGGTGCTTCATTGGTAGATATTTTGATTGCATTGTATATTTTACTACACTACACCTGTTTTGCTAACCTGCATCTCTCATTTCTGGTCATTTGATTATGGGTGTTACAACACTTGATAAACCTAGATAAAATCAGCAGATTGAATTTGAGACAAGATAGGCTTTGAGATGGTCTGAAACGTGAGAAAAATATGGGAAAATAAGAAAAAAAAAAATCTGGATTGGTTGAATATGAATATAGGCTGCAGTGCTCTGCTTTTATAAGAAAATATATATACATATCAGAGTGAAAGGAAATTGAGGATGGAGATGAAAGAGAAGAACCAGTGCATTAGGTGATGACTTGAAAAAGAAAGAAAACAATGAAAGAGGGGTGCAAAAGGACGTTGTCAGGTGAATGTTTGCAAATAAGTGATATTAGTTTTAGGAAGTTTGAGAATATATTTTACATATGTGTTTATAAATTTTAAATTGAGTTTTCATATGCTTTTAGGCATGGATTCAGGAAGACAAGCAATCTAAATCAGTCCTGAGAACTTGTACAGATCTGAGCAAACCAAGGTAAGTGAGTGGATAGTTTATTTTAATTAAATCGATTGAATTATGCTTAGTTATATTTCAGTTTTTATTATTTATGGGAAATAAGGTATTTGTTTAGTTAACTGATTTTATAAATTATCAATTATGTTTTACGATTAAAAAGAGAATTTATTACGTATTCGTATGTATGTATATGTGTTAAAAATTTTAATTGGTGTTTTATATTTCAGACTGAGTTTATGAGTATTTTAATTAATATTAATTTATGTTTTGAGAAAGAATATTTTATTCATGTTTTGAGAAAAACATTTATTTAGAATTGTGTATATTTTGATATGGAAATCGTTTAAGATTTGAAAAGAAAATAAAAATATTTTCAGAACACTAAGGTTATACCCTCTCCTCTAACAATTATACAGGCTACACATGTGTGAGACCTAAATTCGTCTAACACGTGTATAACAAATGTCGAGAGAGTCATTGAGATGTTGGGAGAGTTACTGAGTTGTCAGGAGAGTCATTGAGTCACCTAGCACGAGTATGACAGATATTATCTCTCATTCTGTATATGTGTTAAGTATCTACAACACATTTGATAGATTTTCTTGGGTACTAGTTAGTGTAAATTTTTATATTACAAATTTTGTATACTAAGTTGATTAGTACAGACGGAAATTTACAGAACACCAGATTTATAGGAAGAGATTCTAGAAAAGTTTTACCGATTATAGATTTTCAGATTTTATATTATTAAAATTGTAAAAATAATTTATATAAATTTTTAATTTTACTACAAGATCATATATAAATTCAGTTTAATTGTTTCAGATATAAATTTATATGAATAATTAGTATTTATTATTATTAAAAATATGTTATGTTTTATTTAGAAATACTTTTATAAAAATTAAATTCACTCACTGGGGACCCATTTTTTCAAGTATTCATTGTAGGTTTGTGTAAATTATTATAGATCATGAGAAGAGTCACATGATGATAAACAATTATATTTGTATATATTATTTCTTTTATTTACCAGATTTCATAAATGTGTTTCCAAAATAGTTTTATAGATAAAATGTTATCTCCAAAATATTTTATGAATATTTTATATATTCAGTAAATGGGTCAAACACGAGAAATATAAATATTTTTAATTTGTTCAATTTATATTTCTAAAGTGAATTTCAGTAAATTCAGATTTCAATAAAAAAAATCCCGGTTTTTACAGGTTTTACCTGATCCTGTATTTAGTTGGTATGTGGTTTGATAGGTTGATAAGTATGAATCGATATTTGAAACCTTGATCCTCTCTTTTATGTTCTAATTCTTGTCATTTATTCCCAACTCTATCTTATTTCCCTATCCTGTGTCACTTTTCTTTAGCAATTTTATTTAGGTTGTGCTGAAAAGTGATGCGTGTGTTTTTAGTATTAATATTGGTGTTATACAATTGGTTTTGAGGTAGTTCATTGTAATAGCATTATCTACTAGGGCAAATTGCATAACTCTCCTAAGGTTTGGTGAAATTGTACAAAAATGAAGATGTTTAGATAACTCACACTGTTCTCCCTTGAGATTCTACAAACTTGGCACAAAACTCTCCTACTGTTAGTCAACTACAGTTAAATTCTCACGGTCAACGGTCAAATATACAAAAGACTAAAATGCCCTTCAAGTCAAATTGAAAGTCAACATTTTATTTTTTATAAATTGAAAATTAATATAATATATATTTAATGTAATTAAAAATTAAAAAAAATTAAAGAAATAAAATTAATATATATACGTATATTTATATATTTTTAATTTAATATGTCAAAAAATATTGGACACATTGCATAAACCGCCCTCAGTTTAGCATAATTGCACAAAAATGACGATATTTAGGGAACTTGCACTGACCTTCTCTGAAATTCCAAAAACTTATCACAAACCTCCCATATTGTCAATCAACCATCCGTCAACTACGATTAAATCAAATTATGAAAGATAAAATGGTCAATTCACAGCTAATAAGTATTTTAATTAAAAAAACTAATTTTAAATTTTAATTACTAAAATAATAAAATAATATTTTATATTTTAAAAAAAAAAATCACCTTCATCTTCTATCTCTCATCATCTTCCTTATCTCCATTTTCATCTTCTACATTCATCAAATCATCATCTCCAAAAGATCCCCAAGAGACCCTTTTTATTTTTAGTATTTTTATTTTTTAATTAAATTAAAAATATATATTATATTAATTTTAAATTTATTGAAGGTTATTTTAGTCTTTTTGCAGTTTTGACTATTGACCATGAGGATTTAATTGTTGTTGACAAACGATATGAGAGATTTATGTTGAGTTCTTGGAACCTTAAAGAAGGTTAGTGCAAGTTCCCCAAACATCATCATTTTTGTACAACTATGTCAAACCTTAAGAGAGGTTTATGCAATTTGGTCAAAAATATTTTTAAGTTAATTTAAAAAAATAAAACAAAAACAGATCTCCATAGTAGACCAAGGGTCTCCTATGGAGAACATTCTAGTCTCCAACGAAGGAGATCAAAAAATTGGTTTCCAACACCAGAGACCAGAGCTGGTAGTTCTAGTCTCTATGTTGGAGACCAGAGGGTTTCTATCGTCGAAGACCAATCTCCTACTGTGGAGACTGATTGGGGATGGTGATATTGCCAATCTTTTTTTTTTTTCAAATTTGCATAAACTTTATTTTATTTTTATTTTTTTATTTGGGAGATGTTTGGTTTGATGTTTATGTTTAATTTGGGTGATGTCAGTTTGACTAAAATGATGGAGATGATGATTTTGATGAATGTAGAAGATAAAATTGGAGATGAGGAAGATGATGAGAGGTAGAAGATGAAGGAGATTATTTTATTTTAAATATTATATTATTATTTTAGTATTTGAAAATATCATTATTTTTTAATTAAAATATTTATTAGTTATGAATTGATCATTTTACCCTTCATAATTTTAATTTAACAGTTGTTGACTAATAGCCAGACTGATGGCAGGGGAGGTATATGCTGAGTTTTTGAAACTTCAGGTAGTGAGAGTGCGAGTTCTCAAAATATCATAATTTTTGTGTAATTTCGTCAAACTTTAGGGGAGGTTTGTGCAACTTGCCCCTATCTGCTATTGATTGTTAAACATTGAAATAGATTGTTAGTAGTGAGATTATATTTATTAGAGGGGAAAATAAAAAATGTCTTGACGTATGAAAATATGTAGATTTTGTCACCCGTTATTTAATGTTTATTTTAAATACCACTTTATATTAATATAAACAGCCAAAATACTCCTTGAAAGCGTATAAAGTGACGACAATACTTCTGACGGTCATAAATTCTATTAGATTGATATGGTTGACCATTTGATTGTAGGGCAAATATGAAAATGCAATGAAAATTTAATTAAAATAATATTAATTAAAACATAAAAAAATTAAAATAAATAATATTAAATATAAATTTACAAAAACCTAAGATAGATATATTATACAGTATATATATATATTTATAAATGTTTTTTCCTTCTCTCAACTGCCTCTCTCTCTTGCTCTTTCCAAGCTCGCCCTCCATTACCACTATCGCCTCTGGCTCTACTGATGACACCATCCACCTCTACGACCTCTCGACATCGGCTTCTTTCGATTCCCTTCTCCACAACCACTCCTCCTTTGTTACTTGCATCTTCTTTAACACCCTTCACGTCGATTCACAACCTGGTTCACTCTTGGTTCTCTCGACATCGACTTCTCTTAGCTTTTCTTCGTTTGCAAGGAACCCCAGCGCTAGTTCGCAGTAGATTGTTCACGAATCTGATTTACCAAATCGAAGAAGATTTGGTTCTTTCTTTTAAATTTGTTTTTTTTTTTTTTAACCATATTTTGGTTCTGTTTTTCTTTTTTTTTTTTTTTAAAAAAAAAAAAACTCTTTTTTCTAAAAAAAAAAAATCTTTTTTCTAGTTATTGTTTAAAAATAATCCTTTGAATAGACTAAACCTAGGTCCGTTTGGAGATTGATGCTTGATGATTATGAGAGATTGTTTGATGAGAAACCTGGGCTTTCAGATGACTTGAAATCCAGAAATGAGTAGAGAGAAGAAAGAGGGAGAAAGAGAGTAGGGGATCTAGAAATTGGGGTTGAAGATGATGATGAGCGTCTACTTTTTTTTTTTAATTAACTTTTTATTTTTATTTTTTAATTTTGTGTAAGATAAATTTTTACTAATTTATAATTTTTTTAATTATAAAATAATATTTTATAATTATTATATTTATTAATAAAAATTTTAAGGGTAAAAATATCTTTTTACATTTTGTCTACCTTTTTTGTTAATTGGCTAACATTTGTGGTATTTTGGATAAAAACGAAACAATGGATTGTAAAATGAGATTGTTTCATATGTCAAATAGTTTTTTAAGATTTTCCTTTTATTAGAATAATGCTAGACTTTCCAAATATTTTTCTTAAATTCATTTCAAAATGATATGATATGTGAGTTACGAAAATCCTATTAATTATCACATCATCTCATAATTTACAAGATCTTGACAACTCACATGTTATATCATTAGAGCATGAATTTAGATAAAATATTTGAGAAACGTAGCATTACTCTATTTATTAACAACAACAATTATCTATAAGTATGATAAAAAAAAAACAATTATCTATAAGTTTTGCATACAATTAGAATATTAAAAAAATTGATAAATTAATATAAACAATTACACCAACAAAACGTTTTTACACAATTGACATAAGAATAATCATCAAACATACACCTTTGAAAAAGTTTCAAAGGAAACACTTTATAAGAGCTAGGAATTCCTACATGAAGTAAAAACAAATATGTATAGAGGAAAAAAAATAGAAAAAAGATTCCAATTTCAGGGTCAAGCCCAAGCCAACTCAGCTTTTCTTCTGGTGGCCTATATGTATGTTACACGTTAAGCTTTTTTGGTTTTGACTGTTTGATATGTGGAAGTTTTTCTCATAGAGATCTAATGTTTTTATGAATATTATGAATAATATATATTGGTTGCCTTGTTTATATGGTTAGTAAAGTGAAAAGCGTTACATTAAAGACTTCTGGATTAATAAAGATTACAGAGAAATATGTCTTAAATTAATGGACAACATTATAGATGTTAATGATATGTATATGTTGGATTATTGGGTTATTGGGTCGGGTCCACCCAAGATGATCCAAACCCATGACCCGATCCAAATCTATTTGAATGGATAAAATTGAATAACCGCTGGCGGTTATTGGCGGTTACTGGCGGTTATCAGAAAATAACCGCCACCTCTATAAATTCTTGAGGAATTTCATTTGTTTAGAGGATGATGGAAAATCAATTCCATAAACTTTACATACACATCATACTACACATATGAGAGAAAAGAGAAAACAAATGGCAAGGCAAATTACACTGTGATTTGAGGTTCCTTTCCGACTATGTGATTGGAATCCGACCAGTTGAACAATCCAGGATTCAGGACAATTTCCGCTGCGTAGAAATGGGTACACTTTCGGTTTCCGTTTTACTGTTTTATTGAATTTATATAATGCTATGAATTCTTTCATTGGTATCAGAGCACTGTTAGGATTGTTTGCTGGTACTAATATATGATCAATTGCCATGAAATTCATTTATTTTTCCATATTGAAAACCTAAGAAATAGATGTATGAAATCCGAATCTATTTTTAGGCATTAACATCATTTTATGTTTTTCTTCTTCGTGTGATTATTACACCATTAGATAGGGCTTGAAAATATCTTTCCAACGGTATATTACAAGCCCGATTTGGATTAAAATCGAAGGAGAAAAAACTGTTTTCAATCAAAATGTATAGAATCAAAATCTGAAAAAATAGTTTGATAATGAAAAATGATTGAAGTTATGAAAAACATTAGGACACTCTCATTTAAGGAGAGTGTGATTCCCTTTAAACCTAAATTGAAACCTAATGGCATAAAATTGATGAGGATGAAATGTGGAAAAATACGAAGGCGGTCCGGTCATCGAACGACACCCATACGACGGCGCTTGCGTCCCACGCGCGACCGTGGCGCGTGACGCAAGGGACTACACAGCCTCTGCCCATGCAAGCGCCACATGGACGACACGCATTCGCAACAACAACGAGTAACCGACACGTGTCAACACATGGATGGATGCATATGGGACGCATGGATACCTTAGGTGAGGACACGTGGATGCACGTTGTGACGTGTCTCATTGTAGGGAAAACACGTTGGCCAATCCATGAGCGACATGTGTCCCTGTCGTAAAGCGACGCGTGCACCACAGGTGTGAGACGTGTGTCGCAAGTGGATTGCGACACGTGGCAGATAGGTTTTTGCGCGACAGGGAGGCGCGTACGTCAGCTGGACGGCGAGTGGCAGAAGTTCCGGTGCGTGGTCAACATTTGACGGCGCGTGAGCACCACGCGCCGCCGCCGACGAATTTTTTTAAAAAAGAAAAGAAAAAAAAAAGAAAAAGAAAAAGAAATTATTTTATTTATTTTCCCTCCTCTTTTTATCCTAATAAGTTTTTCACTCTAATTGTGAATTAAATTGCATATTCTTTTATTTTGCTCTATTGAGATCTAAATTAAAATGCTTTAATTTTTCTATTAAATTTTGTTTGACCTAAGATTGTCATGTATGTATAGATGTATGTTTTAGGTTATGCCAAGTAATTTTATAGGGACTGGGTCAACTCATTTTGATGATGAGTTATCTGATGACGTGATTATTATCATTGTCCTATCAGATGACGAGGAGATTACTGATATCTCAAATATTGACCAGTACCTAGAGATTATATAAATCTCAGATGATTAGTAGGATTTTGAGATCAAAATATATATATCTTGGACAATAAAATGACGGAGGTCATATAAAGATCTTAATTAAGAGATGTCTGAGAATATAAAGATCTCAAATTATGCTATTTAAATTGTGGGTGTCCTAAAATCTTTAGAGAATGACATTAGGACTGCTTTGCGCAAAACACTTACATATATGGTTTAGTGAATATTTGGAAATTGGATGATGATGGGTAGCTTGACTACTCTTTCGATTCCTATCCAAAGATTCTTTAATCATATTTATGAGTGTATAGTTGCTGCAATATTTTTAGTGAAATGATAGTGGATGTGCTAGTACAGACATAGACAAATAAAGATCAAAGGTCTCTAAGTAGAATAAATGTCATTTAATGAAATGACATGTGCTTCAAAAAAAACATGATTACTGAACTTCTTAAAGAATGAATTTTCTAGCAAAGGTGAGATTGAAAAAAGAATTTCAATGTTACGAGTTGAACGATTAGGATGATGTTCCAAATCCGAACACTCAACTAGAGAAAGATAGAGAATTATTTAAATACTCTATTCCTAATGGGAGTGACAGAGCTATTAGAATAACTTATTCATTTGTTTCCAGTGGGAGCGAAAAGACTAATAAGTTAGTGCTCTCAAATAAATCAACTTGTAGAAGTAACAAGAAGCTATCAAAGAATTTTTTTGAAAGACATTGCTGATTACTCCTTGTATTATCAAGGTGGTAATATGCGTTTAATTGGGTATCTAAACGTCTGATAGAGGAGGTGATTTGGGATGAGCGAAAATCTGCATCTGGTTATGCATTTTTGTACTCAACCAATATGCTATTTCTTGAAGTAACAAGAAGTTATCATGCATTACGCTGTCCACCATGGAAGCTGTATCATAGCATGTTCAGCTACAGTCTAGGAAGCAGTCTAGGCTCATGAGATTCTTGAAGAATCTGAATTTCGAAATTAATGTGAAAAAGTCAATTACTGTATACTGTGATAAGTAGGCAGCAATTGTCTATATTGAAGATACAAATGTTGCAGTAAATCGAAGCACATAGAGACTAAGTATATTTCGTCAGAATATAATGACGAAAAGAATGTAACAATTTAGTATGCATCTACACATGAGATGGTATTGGATCCACTCATAAAAGCTGTGACAAGAGATATATTTATATCACATACTAGGTCTTTGAGTTTGTGTAGATTGTGATATTATAATTGTTACATTAAGTTATATCTGTTTATGATTAGATACGTCATTTTGGTTATATAAAGTTAGCACATATTCATTTCACATAGATTATATATGAAAGTATGTCGTCAGGTTTTGAGATTGGTATTCTTACACGTACAATCGCCTTGGTTGCTAGGAGAGCAAGCTAAGATGAGACACATATATTTTTAGAGAATAAAAATGAAGTTGTTCTCTTAAGGGCTTGAAATATATGAAATGTCGCATTGACTGTAGTCAAGATGAGGTTCTGCCTAAAATTAATTATTGAACCGCTCATGATGTATCCCCTACCATCATGAGAGCCTGATTAAGCCAGATGTGAGTTTCTCGATAATAGGTGCCGAAATGGCAAGCTTTGGAACTCAGGTTAGGCGTTAGAATAGAGTCTGAACTAAGATCTGTACAGTGAATCATCTTAATATAAAAGACATACCAGTCCTATTAAAGGATAAGATTCACTGTAACATTGTGTTTGCATACCGCGTGTGCTTATAGCGACCGACATGAAAAATGAGTGAATTTATCCTTAATTCCTCATTGTGTAAGTTCCATTAAAGTTTATATAAAACTTTTACCTATGTCCTCACTGACGTTCACTTTGTCTCAAAGTAATGAGGTGATGTTGTATCATTAGTGTGTCTTCTATGGCTATGATAATGCAGCTATGAGATATTACTATGATGTCAGTCATTTTCTGTTGACCGAGAGACGAAAGTGAGACAGGCAGATTTAATGAATTTTATTTTTGTTCCTATAGTTACTAGTTGCGACTAATTGCAATTGAATTGCAATTGTGATTATATGGAATATTGGAGGATCGCTGACATATAAGGGATTAAATATGCTCGAGCAAATAAAATCCTATTAAATCTAGGACATAATAATGAACAAATTTACAATCTCTTGTATAACAGTACAATTGAGATTTGAGAGACAAGCCACATTGCATATATTACTGTTATAGGTCACACGGTGTATTTGCCTGTATGAATGCCTGTACTCTTTCTCATAAAGGGGTCACTAGTGTTTTCTCTGTGAGTTCTATTTGGCTCATCTTGTGTGAGTGGGAGGATGTTGGATTATTGAGTTATTGGGTCGGGTCCACCCAAGATGATCCAAAACCATGACCCGATCCAAATCTATTTGAATTGGATATAAATTAAATAACCGCTGGCGGTTATTGGCGGTTACTGGCGGTTATCAGAAAATAACTGCCACCTCTATAAATTCTTGAGGAATTTCATTTGTTTTAGAGGATGATGGAAAATCAATTCCATAAACTTTACATACACATCATACTACACATATGAGAGAAAAGAGAAACAAATGGCAAGGCAAATTACACTGTGATTTGAGGTTCCTTTTCGACTATGTGATTGGAATCCGACCAGTTGAACAATCCAGGATCCAGGATAATTGCCGCTGCGTAGAAACGGGTACGCTTTCGGTTTCCGTTTTACTGTTTTATTGAATTTATATAATGCTATGAATTCTTCAGTATAGTTGTACATCTTCTCCCTTTTATGATACGATTGTAAATGAGGTTTTTCTTTATTATGTTTATTTATTTAATTTTCCTCTTCTAAATATGAATATTGATATAATTCTAATGATCATTTGAAATTCATTAATTTATAGGACAAAATGTCCCGAATCTTCATTTTTATTTCCTAATTAAAGTAAACATATTGTAGTTGTAGTTAAACTTAAAATTATTATTTATGATATTATATACGATTAATAATTAAATAAAAAATATTGGTAATCTAGTAATTAAATCTACACATACATTCGATATAATTATAAATAATATTATTTAATTAATAATTTGTTTTAACTTTAAAATTATTTGATAAGGAAAGCAAATATAAATTTAGGATAAATTGCATAAACCCTTGAGGTTTGATGAAATTGCACAAAATAATGATGTTTGGGTAACTCACATTCTCACTACTTAAGGTTTCAAAAGCTAAGTACAAACCTCCCCTACTGTTAGTCAACCATTAGTCAACTGTGTTAAGTCAAAATTTTCAAGGTTAAAATAGTCAATAACAATTTATAGATATTTTAATTTAATAAAGAAAAAAAATAAAAAATAGGGTCTTCATGGGAGACAAGGAATCTAGTCTCATGTGGAGACCAAATTTTGAGTTGGAGACTACTGGATGAAGACCGTGTCTCTGGTGATGGGACACATTGAAATCTCATAGGAGATCACCATGAATTATCCAAAACTCATCAATTTTGTATAATTTCGTCAAATGTCAAAGCAGGTTTGTGCAATTTTACTCATAAATTTAAGCACGTGCAACCAAAATTAGTCTTCGTTTTTAGCAAGAGAGTGATCAATATTGAAAAATAGGGTCTTCATGGGAGACAAGGAATCTAGTCTCATGTGGAGACCAAATTCTGAGCTGGAGACTATTGGATCGAGACCGTGGTCTTTGGTGGTGGAGACACATCGGAATCTCATAGGAGATCAACATGAATTACCCAAACATCATCAATTTTGTACTAATTTCGTCAAATGTCAAAACATGTTTGTGCAATTTACTCATAAATTTAAGCACATGCAACCAAACTAGTCTTCATTTTTAGCAAGAGAGTGGTCAATAGTGAAAAGAGCAAATTACAATTTATCTACCTCATTCAAACATTTTTACAAGTGGAATCAACTTTATATATTTATTACAAATTACCCATCCGTCGTTGACTTAAGTTAGTCAACAGTTAGTCAATTTTAACACATTTAGGGGTAATTTTGTCTTTTAACTGTATTTTAATTTTTTATAATTTGAAAAAGAACCAAAAAAACTAAGAAAAATATTTTTTTAAAAAAAAAACTAAAAAAATAATCTTGTTCCAATACCCAATTTGAACTAATACCACGAGAAAGTCACTATGTTGTCAATTTCATCCATGAATTTCTATTTTCACAAGTTCCATTATTTTGGCTTTGTAGGTTGCAACAAAACAATCTACAAAACTGAATTTTGAAAGTGTACAATACAAGTTATCAGTAGCATTTGAAGCAACTGGTCGTATCATGTACATAGGATCTATGTACTTCACTGTAAACAATTCATTTGGGTGGTCTCTTGCCCACCATTTCTTTAGCTCTGACTTAAGCCAGAGATGGATATCACCCATCTCCATCTCAATAGAGTATGCAGATTCAATCTCATGGAGATGGAGATCCAAGATCAAAGCCCACTAACATCAAACACCCACATCAATCAACATTAATGCTGCCAAATTTCTAGGTTCCAAAATCCAGAAATTTGGGTGCCAAAAACATCTAAATCAACCAATGTCTGGGTTCCAAAATCTAGATCTTCAAGCTCCATTTCCACTCAAAAAATACATACAGAGAATTGCAAAAGAATTTAAAAAAAAAAAGTTTGAAAACCCAGATCATGGCCTCCTCCAACGCAAAACCATTCACTCTACTCCACCCCACCAACCTCCAAAACCACTCACACATAAACCCAGAATCATCATCACCATCTGCAGAATTCAGAATGAACCCAGATTGAAGCGAGAATGAAGTGGCTTTTATATGTTGCGATGGCGTCGACGACGGAGGAAGTGGCTTTTTCGAGGCATGGAGTTGGTACCAGTACTGGTAAGCGTGGATCAGTTGAACCATCAAGGAAGTGGTGAAAAGGACGATGATGGTGGACGTGGAAGAAAAAGAAGAGGTCGGCGATGAGGAAGAAAAAGGAGTAGTCCGACGGTGATGCGCATAACCCGGAAGACGAAGAAGTGGAGGTCGGCGGAGATGGAGAAGAAGAAGAAGAGAAGTAAAAAAGATATTTTAATTTGTTATTTTTTCAAGTTTTTTAAAAATATTTTAATTTATTCTTTTAATTTTATTTATATTTCAAGGGTATTATGATCTTTTCATCATTTAACTAGGGTAACTGTTAAAATTAACATTATTTTACTATTAATAGATAGTAAAATTGTAATAAACATATAAAATTGATTCTCTTTGTAAAAATGTTTGAATTGGGTAATTAAATTGTAATTTATTTTAGTGAAAAATTCAACAACCCAACATTCGTTTGAAAATAAAATTACAATTTTATCCTCACAAACTTCTCGGCCACTTTTCAACACACTCATTCTCTCTCCTCCTCCCATTTGCTTCCGCTACTTTTAATTTATTATATATTTTTTACTTTTAATATATATTTGTAGTAAGATATGGATGGTAAGCGATCTTCCGTGGAGAGTTGGGTTGGGAGGCGCGCGGGGCGGCGGCGGCTTTAGAGCGGCGGAGATGGAGGCCGCGAGAGAAGAGGCGGTTTTGGCGGCGGCGAGGGCAGAGGAGGAGGTCATGGTGCTGGTGCTGGCTTCTGTGACGAAGGACCTCCAGCAGAAGTTTCAGGTCAGTGTCCATTCTTCTTTTTAACTAAATTAGGGTTTTTCAATCTTCATCTTGATTGCTTCCAATTCAGTGAGAGTTCAACACAAGACTGTGAATTGGTGTACAAACTAGTAGAAGAAGCGAAAACCAGAGATTGGTTCACAGGAAAAAGGTGCATCTAGGGTTTCAGAGGACCCGGATGCCCTTGCTCGCCAGCCATTGCAAGCTATCCTTTTAGTTGACAGTTTCGCCGCAAAGTTTCGACCCATCACCCTTGAACGCCCCCAAGTTGGTTCATTTTTTTCTCTATTTTGATGTTTTTGTGTTGATTTTTCATGAGTTTGTGTATTTGCTTATATGGGTATGTTTATATGTTCTTGGTGGTTCTAATTGTGGTTTTTGTATTGAAAGTTTTGCCCTTTTTGGTGACCCAGTTATGGTGTTGTTACTGCTGTGACAAGATTTGAGTTTAGAACTACCTTTTAGGATTGGGTATGGTGTGTTGTAATTGGTGTTATACGCATGATTATGTGTTATGATTAGTTCATGTACTTAAATGGGTGTGTTTATATGTTCTCGGGGCTTTCGTATCAAAAGTTTTGTCTTTTTTGGTGACCCAGTTGTAGTGTTATTTTTGCTGTGACAAGATTTTAGTTTAAAAGTTAGAATGACTTTTTGGATTGGATATGGTGTTTTGTTATTGTTGTGGTGTTGTTATATGCATGATTATGTGTGAATATTTGGACAATTAGTTCGTGTACTTTAATGAGCTTGTTTATAATCAAAAATGGTTTTTAATTATATTCTATATTTGACTGGAATATTTATACTCGGGTTCAGTCTGTAAATATTATGTGGATCAGTCCGGAGACAACAACATGAAAAAGAAACCCTATAAATACTTCCAACATAAGTAAATACAATGTTTTGAAAGGCGAGGCGAGGCGGCGCCTCCGCCTTGGTGGCTTCAGCACCTCAAGGCATCCAGTTTAGGCGAAAATGACCCTCAGGCCCGCCTTGGACGCCTTGAGGCTACCGGCTCCGCCTCGCCTCTGTCTGAGGCGCTCTAAGGGCAAATAGGACATTTCAACATCGTTTTTTCCCATTTAAAACACTAACTCACTGCAGAATCATGAAATCAACTGTCTCTACTGTCTTTGTGCCATTTTCATACTTTTCTGTCATTTTGGTGTGATTTTCTCTTCAAATCCTCTCCATCCATCACTAAAATCCTCCTTTGAAGTCACTTAAAGCCTCTCAACTCTGGTTCTTCCAGATTTGACGCCGACAGCTCCCTCCAGTCGAAAGTAAGTTTCTTTCAACTTCTTTCAACTTCTTTTGACCTTAAAGTTGTTATACAATGGGTTTGAACAATGGGTCTTAGTTAAAATGCTGAATTTCAGCTTGTATACTGTTTTTTTGACAGTTTACTTACCATTCTATTCGTGCATGCATTTTTCTTGTTGTTGAATCTTGTGTGAGCTGAGATGGGTATAGTCGAACATGTATTGGGTTTTTTCGGTTTGATTTGGAACTTTTCTTGGACTTTTGATTGGTTACTATCTGTTTATCACTTTATCTACATTTTACACATAACCGAGTGATGTCAAGGTCAGTCTCCATGTTCTGTTTTAGGCATTCCAACATATAGGGAATTTGTTTTGTTGATAAAAATAGAATAATATTGTTGCCAGTTTTGATATATTGTTGATTTAATCATTTTAGGCCATGCATTCATAGGTTGTTATTGTTTTGACAGTTTTGTATATTTTGACAGTTTTGTATATTGTTAGAACAATTTGTTGTTGTTTACTTATAAATTATAAGTTGTTTTTGCACACGATTTGTTGTAGATTTTGTGTGGAATGTCGAACCGGAAAGATCCGGCTTGGAAGTATGGGATTGAGGTTCAATTGGATGCACGGAAACCATACAAGTATATCCGCTGCATTTTTTGTGAAAAAATAATCACAGGGGAGTGTTTAGGTTGAAAGAGCACCTTACGGGTACTCATGGGAATGCTGCCCCATGTGAAAGGGTTAGCTTGGAAGCTCAGGATGAAATTAAGAAGTACATGGCCAAAACTAAAGATGCCAAAAAGAAGTCTCAATCGAACGGGAAGAAAGACTTGATAGCTCTATTAACTTCAGCGTTCCTCATTCATCTACCGGAGGTTCAAATACTGGTTCTGTGACCCAAAGAGGAATCAGGGGGCCAATGGATAGGTTTTTGAGTGGGGGGAGAGGATGATGCAGTTGGAGGGACAGAGACCATCTACAGGAGGTGAAAGAGAGGCACATTATCGAACATGTATGGACATTAGTAGGTTCTTTTTGAGAACGGAATTGCATTTAATGTTGTGCAGAGTCCTTCGTTCATTAATATGTGCGATCAATTGGCAATTATGGACGTGGTTTAAAACCCCCTACACTACATGAGATGCGCACTAAGTTTTTGAACGACGAAGTAGGGAACACAATGGCTATTGTTGATGACATAAAGAAGACATGGCCACAGACGGGGGTGTCAATATTGTCGGATGGATGGAAGATATGAGAGGAAGGCAATTGGTGAACTTCATTGTGAACAATCCGTATGGTTCGGTTTTTTTAAATCAGTTGATGTAAGTGATGTGGTGAAAGATGCAAATTTGATGTTTAACCTACTAGATGATGTAGTTGAAGAAGTTGGTGAAGATCTTGTTGTTCAAGTAGTGACGGATAATGCGTCCAACTATAAAAAAGCAGGTGACATGTTGATGGCAAAGAGAAAACGCCTATGGTGGACGCCCTGTGCTGCTCATTGCATTGACTTAATACTTGAGAAAATTGGAGAACTTCCTCAACACAAATGTGTCTTGTTAAAAGCAAAGAAAGTTAGTAATTTCATCTAATCATGGGTGGTATTGGCCTTGATGAGGAGCCATACGAACAAAGAGTTGGTTCGTCCTGCTCCTACAAGATTTGCGACTGCATACTTGACTTTACAAAGTATGTACAATCTAAGGAAGCCATTGGAGACGATGTTCAGTTCAAAAGAGTGGCAGGAGAGTACTTGGAGTAACAAATCAGAGGGAAAAGCAGTAAGAGACATCATATTCAGGGATAGGAGCTTCTGGGGTAGTGTTGCTTATGCACTGAAGACAACTAAGCCCATTGTGGATGTGCTGAGGATGGTGGATTCTGAAAAAATGCCGGCAATGGGATTCATTTATGATGCTATTGATAAAGCCAAGGAGGAAAAGCTAAAACTTTGAAGGTGATTTAGGGGCTTACAAGGAGATATGGACATTATTGATGAGAAATGGAGTTTCAGTTGCACCGCCATTTGCATGTAGCTGCCTACTTTTTGAATCCTAAATCCATTATAGTGACAATTATTCCGAACATCCAGAGATTAAGAGGGGGTTTATTATATGTGTAGAGAAACTTTTGCCAATGAGGAGGATAAAATTAAGGCTCATGTTCAAATGGATGCATATGATCAAAAACAAGGGATGTTTGGATATTCATTGGCGAAGAGTACCGTGTACAAACGTAGCCCTGGTATGTCAAGTTCTCTTAATTCCTAATTTTTTATGAAATTTGTAGTATTCTCCTAATTCCTAAATGATTATTTGCAGCTGAATGGTGGCGTGCATTTGGAGCCGAGACCCTGAACTTACATCTTTTGCTGTGAGAATTTTGAGTCTCACTTGCTCGTCCTCCGCTTGTGAAAGGAATTGGAGTGCATTTAATATGGTATAGCTTTCTAGATTATATATATATATATATACATATACACTAATTTAATATATACTAAATTAATTTTTCCTTAATGCTCAACATTTGTGTAGATTCATACAAAGAAGAGAAATCGATTGCACGCCAAGAAATTGAATGATTTGGTGTTTGTCATGTACAATAGAAGATTACAACATAGGTACTTAAAGAAACAAACACTAAAAGCTGATGAGGATCCTTGGTTGTTAGTGATGAGGTGCCTTCTGATGATGAATGGGTGAATGATGAATCCTTAAGAGTTGACATGAGTCAACCGAGTGGCAGTAGGCAAT